>JAVXUL010000021.1:12008907-12041737 GCA_035590515.1 Trichilia minutiflora | reverse complement strand
TAATCCAATCCGTCGGGATAGCGAATTAAACGTATCAATCAATTAATTAATTAATTAATTATAATTTTTAAAAATAAAGTAGATAAAAATTAAAAAAATTAATAAAAAATAAAAACACTATAAATATACAACAACAAATATTTTTAATTTAATTTTTTAAAATTAAAATTTTATTATTATATAATAGACAATAAATATTTAATTTAAAAAATATTTTAAAATATTTAATTGATATATACAACAAAAAATATTTAATTTGATTATGTAACAAATATTTAATTTTAAAAAATTAAATTAAATTAAATATACAATAATAATATTTTTAAAAATAAAAATTAATTTAAATATATATTTTAATTTTTTTAATAAATATTATAAATCGATCGAGTTGGTCCGTGGGTTAATCAGGCTTAAGCCATTTTATTTATATATTAATTGGATCGATCCGTTTAACCCATAAATAAAAAATATTGATTTTAATCCGTTTATTTTGTGAATTAAATAAACCGATTTGTCAAGTTCGGTCCGTTTTGACAGCTCTCAAAATACTATATTCTAATTTAGTTATAAATTTATATGATAATAATTAGAGATTTATATAATAAAAATTAAAAATTTATATAATAAATGATAAGTATTTATATAATAAAAATTAATATTTTTATTAAAAAATATTTATTAATTATTTAAATTATAAAAATATTTATTATAAATAAGTGATATTTACTATTTAGTATGTTTCATAAATATTTGACAGTAAATAAATAACGGCGAGAATGACAACTTACGCTATGGATGAATGGGACGTGTATTGGAAGCTATCGGCGTCGAAGTACGAGGAGAAAATTTTACGAAATAATAATTTAGTAATAGGCTTAAAACGAGAACTTCCCAGATTCTGTCTTGTGGAAGGATAACTTCCATTCTGATGTTGCTTGTTCCTGTTAGCTCTGTTGTTAATGGAAATTTCTTTAAAAAATAAAGAAAAGAATACAGTAATAGGCTCAAAATGGAAAGTTGAGAAATTCAATTGCATTTTTTGAAGTGGAAAAAACTGGTTAATGAGAAGGGCATCTTATTCTGTCTTTGGTTTGTGTCATCCATATTTTTCATCTGAATTTCACATGATTTTGATATCCCTTGGCTGAAACTGCTGCCTGTTGAGTATGAGAGGTGATGATTTATTAAAATAAACTTGGTTTCATAATCATTTATAAGGCTATCCATTAGATTGGAAACAGGATTCTTCCTAAGAGAATTCATGGCATAATACTATTCAAATCAAATCCTTACCAGCCGATTTCAGTGTAATTGGAGTTTTCATTCCCCTTTAAAAATAAGATTATAAAATATATTTAATAACACTAATTTTAATAAAATTTATTTATATTTTAATTAATACAACTTTCATCTTACAGGTATAATTGTAGAGTCCTAAAGCAATTATATGACCACTATATTTCAATGTCAAATATTCCATACCAAACATTCTTTAAATATTAAGTAGTATCAGCCTTCATCTTGCCTAGGGTTGAAAGCTATGTATATGCATGCAGAGGCCATAGCAGGGGACTGCAATTCAGTGAATTAGATAAGCTCTGACTAAAACGGTCAACTACCAACTCACATGTTAGTTTTTGCCTTTAGGTACCAAAGCAAAATCTAATGGATTAAAAAAAATATGAATAATTAAATAAAATTATTTAAAATGCGTTTAAAAATAAGAAAGCCAACAATAGTATAAAGTATAAACGATTAACACCGTTAACTATGATAATTCAGAATGGTAGGGAGGCAGATAACAGGTTCATGGTTTTTCATCTGAAAAAAAAAAAAAATCTCTTTCATAACAGATTTTCTCCTTTTCCATTTTCATGACATTTCGGCTAAAATATCATAATCATAAATTAAATATGTAAATATATATTAAAATTTGATCCATGCTAGCAAGGGAAAGTTCCATGATTACAAACGAATGTAACATTGAAAACATTCTAACATAATATGAAATTCCTATTTCTAGGTTATTCTAACATGTGGATAGATAACCTCCATCGTCATGTGGAGAGTGTGTATACTTCTTCAATGGTTACTGCCAAGTGCAACATATACCTAACCTCTGCAGTATCGGTAGATGAAACTTAAAATGCCCAACCATAGGAGAAAGCCAGGTTTGGCTACCCAAAATCACACTTCAGCAAATTGGATTCCAACAATTCATGTGTCGACCTTTCATTTACCGATTCCAATTAACCTAAGCTGCCAGAAATCAAGCACAAACTTTTAGGTTGCAAGATTATAAGTGATAACCTGTAACAAATTATATCTTTGAGCAGGAAATAAGAAATCTACAATGTTGTTGCGGGGCTCCCTCCAATAGAATCCCTGCAAAATTACTGGCAAGATATTGCAAGCAGCAAGGATGTAAATCATCAATGCGTGCAACCCCATCCACTCGAATACAAAAGTTGTGCGCCTATATCCTCTCACATCAACCTGCGGGAAAAACAATGAGCTCCCTTTTAGAAGGGGAAGACGAAAACTACTAAGATAAGGTCGCACATTTTACTGCAACCTAGTCACATTCAGTTTTTGTATATAAGGCAAATTCCATCCGATTTCACATTCAATTTTTAATATGTCAAGCAAATTCCAGCCAGTTAAAAGATTTCTTCAGCATGTGAGGACTAGTTATCCAACCATAAAGTAAATTCCAGCCAAGAGAACTCCAGCAGCTCCAGCAGTGACACATGTGTAACTGAGTGTGTAAAGAGCTTTGTTTAAATGCATTCCTGAGATAAGGAAGCAGATGAGCTGAGTTAAAAAACTTGAGTTGATGCTACTATGCAAGCACCGCAACTTTTAACTTCGATCTAAGAAAAATTTAGAAAAACGTCTTACCAACAAAGTCAAAGGCAAGACCCAAGCCTACAAGACAAGAAGACAGGATTGTCCAGTTAAGGAGTCTGTCCCTGTGATCCTGCACAAGCAAATGAAATGAAGATAAACTTAAAATGACATGATAGAAAATATGGCAATAAAATTTCTTATTTTATTTTCTTATCATATCATGTCATGTCATTTTGTACAAAGAATTAAGTTTATATTACTTCAAAGAAAAACAATATGTGACATGCAAAAAAATTTATCACCTTAAAATGGACAATGAGATGCCCGTAGTGCAAACCAATCAAGCAGGTTACAATAGCCATCACTGAACTACAAGCACAAAAGTAAAAGGAATTATAGTACTTAAACACAAGAGAAGAATCAGGTGTTTATTCTCAATTTATTTTCACTGTAATGAAAATATAAACAACCATTCAACAAACCAGGTTGCATGTTCCCTCTTTCACCTGCGGCATTTTCTTTTAACAGATGGCACACTAGTGGGAAAAAAATGCAGATAAAAAAGGGAGACCCCGTTGGAAATTAGGAATAAGCTCTAGACATACCTCAGGAGCCCTTCGGGATCAAAAGGGGCTTGGCACCATGAAGGAGCATCAAGAGGCATTGGGCCATAATCAGGGGAATTGATACTGCATTGCTACAAATAAAAAGAGAAGGGGAACAATAATAAAGAAACACAATTCTTGGCACAAAAGAGGGCAAGAAATGCCAAAAGGAACTAAAACCAACTCTTTCACGAGAGATACCTTTGTTCGTGAATAAATTGGCTTTCTATACAAATGTTGAATGCCCAATATTTTTCGATCAATCATTCCGACAGCATTACAAGCTGGTCCAGTGTTACCCAGCACTCCGCATGTTACCTTTAAAAGGAAAGAAAAAAACACAAAGCCATATATAGGTCATGAATCTTCTGACTAAAATTCTACTGTAGTACTTTTAAATTCAAAAAAGAAATATTTCAAAAAATTAGGAGAAAACTGATGCTTACGTTAAATATCCTAGGTGATGAGGAAGAGCTTTCAATGGGATATTGATACTGCCAATCAGGAACATAGGAGCCATATAACAACAACGTGTACATGGTAGTAAGCACCAAAGTAACAATCCTGTAAAAAACAGAAGGTGAGGGGCCAACTTCAATGAAGTGAATTTTGGTGTAATGTGTAAAAAATATGAGAACAAAGTTAGCTTCAAAACACTAGCATAATAAAATAATTTCAATGACTTGCACACTGACCCTATTGATATAAAAATTCTAGCATTCATGTTGTATGTATGTATGTGTATATACATGCATATGTACGCACATATGTGCAATAGTATTATAAACATCTAACGTACAGTATCCATATTTTTTTATTCTAGAGTCTGCTGAACCATTATATGTAGATACAGAGGTGAAAGATGCTTCACTATATAAAGCATACAAAATTTTAGAACTGAAATTTACTTTCTTCCATCTTTTTTTTTTTTTTGGATACCAAGAAATCGTTTGACCTTTCTATGTACATAATTTTAAACCTAAACTATGTAATGACTAATCAGTCATAACAGGCAATGTATTTTTCCAATATATCTAAATCTTGTGAATACATATAGCTCTTAATCACACTTACCAATGAAATTGATATTTCCTCAATAGAGAGCAAACATGATCATCACCCTTCAGCCAAATTTCACACATTGCTGCTACCAAATATGCTATTGCAATTCTCTAAGAAAGGGAAGAAAAAGGAAGAAAAAAAGGGCGGGTTATTACACTGCATAAAACTTTGAAATTTTGAAATATATACATTGGCTATAACCAATATTTACATTGTCAATCTGACAAAAAATTGAACCCAAAGAGTCAAATCTTGAATTTTCAGAATGCAACAAACGGTTTGTCATTCATACATGCTGTCAAGCTTCAACTAAAGTGGTTTGTTAAACTATCCATAATGAGAAAACCTGCACCTGCAGGACTCCCATCCATCTTATTTGCGCAATATCCACTCCATAAGCTAGATTGTTGACCCCATGGAAAAAGCCTCCTGAACAATAGATAGAGATAATAAATATTTAGTACAGAAGACAGACACATAAAAGCATGCATCGTCAATTTCACAAACATATTTTAAGTGAATCAAAACCACTCAAATTTATATTACGGCACAGTGTTAAGTTTTTTGGATTAAAAAGTTAAATATATAGCAAACCACCTTGAAGAAAAAGGCCTAATACAAAAAGCTTCAGAGCGCGTACTATTGCTTTTCTGGTTGCAACAGCCCTGCATGACAAGCTCTGAATGGGACAAAAGTTCTTATTAGCTTTAAGTGATGAATCGATGGTGATACATACATATGTTAACGAAAGACATCATCAAATTATCAAATCATAAAAATTACTAAAATTACCTTTTGCATTTCCTCAGCAGTACACATAAAAATTTATCAGGAAAATGGGAACTACAGTAACCAAATCAATTAATATCATATAGCATAAAACTGAAGGCATTTTTTCGTTTTTCTATAACCACAATTTATTTGGAAAGGCAAGAGATACCTTGTAAGTAAGCCCCAAAGAAACACCGACAATAAAGAGGAAAAATGGCATGACAAAATCTGCAAGGGTTAAACCATTCCACGGTGAATGATTAATAGCCGGCAGAATTCCACCAGCATCTTCAACAAGTATCATTAGCTGCATGAAGAATGTAAAGAAATACAAAGAGAGAACATTTTAGTAGAAAAGAAGATTATGGTAGCAGTGGCTTGAAATAGACACAAATTATACTAGAGTTTAAATTATATTGTTGAAATGATCGTTGCTTCCCCTATAAAAAACAAATTGATCCTTGCTTCAATTATCAATAAAAAATAATGCAAAGAGGAATAGTGAGTTCTTATCCCCCTAAGGTTATTTCATTTATTATTTCCTTACTATGATGAAAATTACATCTCAGAAAATGGATAATAGATGAATCCAAACAATTACAAAACAGAAAACCAAAGGACTAATACCAATTAAGAGCTGAACAAAAGCAAATTACTACTGAGTTTAAATGGCATCATCAGACAGGATTCTCATCCACAATGGCTAATAAATTATCATCTACAAGAAAAAGAATCATCCACAATTTGAAATCCTTAATACAGGTATAGCAGGAAATTTAAACAATAACAACAGAAGTTGGTTGTTCAACGCTCAGTTTTCTTTTGTGAAATTCAGAGATATTCTATGAGCTACCAGAACTGGAGAGTTAAACATTGGATTCTAGACCTTACTTAGCACTATATTTGAGGACGTGCAAGAAAACACTACTAGCATAGAAAACAGAGAAAACCAATTTTATCTTACAGCAATTTACAGCCTACGTGTAACTTCGTAATTAAATGTCAACTTTTCTTCTCATGCTAGAATTAAACTAAATCAAACTTTAAAGATTAAATTTTTAACCCTTCAAAGAATGATTGTTCAAAGAAAAGTTGATAATAAAACTCAGATGGTTATTTTAATTTGCATATTATAAGAATTACAATATAAATCATACTTTGGCAGTAGCCATGAGTAATAGAATAGGTGTTAAAACCCACACACACAAAAAAAACCATCTTGATCCCTTTTGGATTTGGGTTGTGTGGAAACGGTGAAGAAGCTGCATGGTTTACACCGCACTGATCATGATTTCCATGTTATAGATTTTATAACTAACATTATTTTAAAAGATTACAACACTATCCCAATGCAAGCTCTCTCTCTATAGAAACTTGTCTTATTTAAAAAATTAATAATAATAATAATAATAACATATTATTGCATATCAAACTTGCTGCAAAGGCAAAAGAAATTTCAGGAAAGGAAATATTTCCTCTCCTTTTCCATTGTAAAATAAATGCAGGCAAAAATTCCAACCTATACATTCTGAAGCAAAAATTTAATCCAGCCAAATCATTCACAAAAATATTAAATATGGGGGGAAAAAAGGCAAAAATACAGAACAATGACAGTAAAATTGAATTAAAAAACTATAAAAAAACGTAAAAAATGCATAAGAACGAAAGAATTACCGCAACGGTGATTCCGCGGAATACATCAAGAGAAACCAGTCGTTGTTGTTTTGTTGTTAGTGTTTGCTTTGAGTTCTCATTTGAGTTTGAAGGAAGGAGCAAATGATCTCGTTCAATCTTTGCATTTGCAATAGCGTTAACAGGCGATGTTGATTTTGCGATCTGAATAACCATCTGAAAATCATTATTTGCCTTTACATTATCTTCTTCCTTGTCCTTGTTAATGATAGGCTCGTATTGGCACTTGGACGACATTGTCGTTAATAACTTTTCCTTCTTTCTTTTTTTCCCTCTTCTCTCTTCTCCTTTCAAGGACTCTCGGAAGAAAGAGAAAGACTTGTTTGTCTAGGCTTGTTCTTCTACTCGCTCTTCCTCGTTCTGTATTTGCTTTATTCTATGCACATTTATAGGTAAAAAAGGAAAGCAGTGATACAGAATACATAAATAGCCAGTAGATGAAAGCCAATGAACAACGCATTTAATTTTTTTTTTTTAAATTGTTTTAAATTCGACCATCTCTAATATTTCTCCTTATTTATCCGCCCAATTTGTCCATTGGAATTAAAAAAAAAGAGTACGGATTAAAGTCGGCCTCCCATCCCCACCGTTATCATTTTACTTTTTCATACGTGGCGCTTCCTGATTCGCCCACCTTTTATTGCCTTTTTTCTGTTATTAGTAACCATCAAAAATATAAAAAATATCTTCCATTCTTTTGAGTTTTGACCTTATATTTAGGTTCTCTTTCTTATTAATTTCGAATGATTTTCCTTCCATTAATAACATTATCTTCAATCGGAGTTCCATGCAACGTGTTATAAAAAGACAAGATCTTATTTTCCAATACAAATGTCGTTTCACCCATCCGATATAACACACGTTCCACAAGAGCACCAAGGAATCCTTACATTTGAGGAATACCCATGTGAATTCTATTAATAAAAAAAAAAAAATGGCTTTCATTTATGCTTTTTCCTATGATAGGAATCTTAGTTACGAAATGTATATATGTATTTATATAAAAATCGGAGTCTTTTTGTGTATGTGGACTACGGTGCTTGGTTGCTTGATGTGTAGATAACGTAATGGTGAAAAAGGGTTTAATGGGTATCTGTTGAAAAAATAAATAAAAGAAGAGATAATGAGATTAGATGAGATCGGAAAATCACGCAGACTCAGCACCAACTGATTCCACTCCACTCCCCTAGGCCTAGCCGATATTGAAGAAAGTTCGGTAAGAGAATAAAAGAACAAGGAATCTAACTTACGTTCCTTTCCATGGACCATGTGTCATTGTGTTGTGGAGTTAGTACTTAGTTGAAAACGACTCCATTTCAGCTCAAAGAGTCGTTCCTAATTTCACTCCTTTTCGAGTCGTTCCTAATTTCACTCCTTTTCAACCCTTCGGTATCAATTCGAACCGATTCATGTCTTATAGATTACAGGTGAATTGCTTATAACATAATTCATTAGGCAACAACTTATAATATCTTCTAGGTTACAAGTAGCTTAGAACATAATTCATCAAAATATTAAATCATTGTTCAAACTCTTTGCTATATTCAAAATACTTTAATATTAAAAAAAAAAAAATTAAATCTACGATAATGGACATGAGTGAGTGCGTCACAGTAATCCGACTCCAACATCATGTAATTCAGTCAACCGCACAAAATTTCAAATCTTGCCACTTCAACTGCATTTCAAATATTTGGAATCTTTCGTTCGGAATATGCTATATATGAGCTTATATGCTATTAATTATATATTAAAAATTATTATAAATTAAATTTAAAATTTGAGTGATACGATAAAATTATAATGAATTTAATGCATATAATTAAAGTATAGATTTATTTATATGTAAATCGGACTTTATTTATATATGATAATGAATTATATACAAATAAATTATTTAATTAATTAGAGTTTTATTAAATTATGATCTTAAGTCAATATTTAAATATATATTTTTATGATATTCTGTTATCAAAAAATATAAATTTTAAATATAAGATTTAAAAATTTTATAACAACAAATGCAAAATTTTAAGTTTAAAAAGTAAATTTTAGATATATTTTTTAATATTTTATTTAAATAATTTAATTAAGTGATTTTATGATATGCAATAAATTTAATTCATCAATTAAAAATATCTAATAAGTGATATAAGAGTTAATTTATGTTGAATCATTAAAAAATTATTTTTTTATTAAATCTGTAAAATATACATATATTTATATTATTTTGTTGAATTTTTTGATATAAATATTTGTATATTATTATGGTTAATTTTTTAAAATATACATGAATGTGTATACTGCTATTATAGTTTAATTTTTCTTCCTATCAATACATGCATAATTGTTTAGGTTATTTTAATAAATATTTATATATATATATAATGATTAGTATGATTGTTACTTATAATTTGTGTTTGACTAAATCAATTAAATTTCAGTGTACGGAATTTTGGTATGCAAAAAACATGTAAACAAAACTCAAGAATACATTCGATTTTAAAAACAATTGAAATCCGGGAATTTAGCCGCAGTGGAAAATTTAAAAACGAAGGATCATTGGCAATACTTGCTTCTGTGAAGAAAACGCACGACAAGAAGAAAACACACAACCCTGTTTTTTTATTTTTGTGTGAAATTTTAATTAAGTCTAATTATAAAATATCAATTAAGTCAAAGATAGATAAATTATAATTAAGTCTAAAATTTTGATGTTTTTGCATATTAGTCTGAAAATATGGTTAATTATGATTTTTGATAAAATTTGTAATATTTTTATAATTTAGTCTAAAATAAATTGAAAAATTATGTTTAGGTATGAAATATTTTGAAAATTACAATTTAACCCTTAAATTTTCTAAGGGTTAAATTACATTTTTGAATTGCATGAGACTTAAGTTTGCTATTTCAAAAATTTTAAAGGTCACTATATTCGAAAGAGATCACTGATATAAAAGAATTCCTTAAGAAAATTATAAAAAAATTGAAAAAGGGTATTGTTAAGAACAAAAAGAGTAAAACAAGTATGCTTTTTACAAATTTTATTTCAATAAGGAATTAAAAAAAAGGGAGTTTAAGAGAGTATATTACAAAAATATCTCATCTTACTTAAAATCACTGAAATTAAAAATGTCTCAAGATTTGTTCCCTACATCTTATTTTGATTTCTCATTCTTCACAATTTAGTCAATTTAAGATGTGCAAGAATAAGATAAATGGAAACAAGAAAATACAAATGCATTTACCAATAACAAATTTTTAAACTCATAAAATTATTTTAATACACAATTATAAGATAACACATAAAATCCAAATAAAAGATTGTTAAATTTTAATTATATATATGAAGTTATATGTTAATAATTGTGTATTAAAAATATATTTTAAATATGAATTTTAAATATATTTTTTAATATTTTCTTCTAATAATTTAATTAAATAATTTTTTTCAAATATAATAAATTTTATTTACCAATTAAAAATATCTAATTAAAAATATCTAAGAAGTAATATAAAAACTATTTGTCGAAAAAGCGGGTCGGTAACTTTTTAATAAAGGTACAAAATGAGTGTTTCCATTAAAAACTAGTGCTTAATAGGAAAAAAATATCGTTAAGCGCTCGAGTGATGGTCTGTCTCCTTTTGTTGACGCTATTACTAAGCGATTAAGACAAATTAGAATAGTCTAATACGGCCGCAAATGAGAAACATCGTCCTTCTATAAAATTATGTAGCTAAATAGATACCTCGACAAGCTTAGAAAAATTAACAGACAGCATAAGACATAAGAAGCGAAAATTAAATTAAACGCACTTAGTGCTCCTTTAGAACAAAAAAAGGAACACAGTATCAAAATGAAAAAGACAAGGAAGGAGAATCATAATTTCCCTCTCCACAAACCTGCAACCACAGTGCACACAAAAAGAAATAAGCAAGAAGCAAGTAGGGAGAAAGAAACTAGAAAAGGGAAGGGGAGAGGACACAGAATTCATCTTACCATGCAATATCAAAGACTCCTGCTAGTTCATAAACATAATTTCTGGCTTCAGGGAATGAAATGACAAATACAACTGAAAATATAAATTCAGAGTTCAGATAACACAGTATCAGCACATTCATTATAAACAAACCTAGTAATTTTTTCATTTTATGTCAGGAGTATTAAGTTGAAACACTTCACATCACTATCATAAAAAATGCATATGTTTTTTCTTTTAACTTTAACTTAATTTAACTAATATTTGACAACATGGTTTACATAGAGTTAGTTTTTGAAATAAAATGGTATTATAGGAGTAAAGTTTCTTCCTCTTGCTCATGTTTTAGCACCATAACTATCCTCTTTTTCACAGAATATGAGCCATATTAACAGCATTTAAAACCATCAAATGGTTAGAGTAATAAAAAATATACTAAATGAAAAAGTAATTACACTAGCATGCGGGTAACAATGGAATGATATGGTAAGCAACAAGGCAGTGCCATACCACTTGACATGTTAATTCAGATGAAAAAATTGTAACCCAGAATATAGTAGTATTAATCAAAACACATCTGGTAAGGCACTAACTTTGACAGGTCAAGCTAGCATGCAAATAACCTAGGTTGCTAACGGTTTTAAACGGCTCTAAGAGACTACGACATAATTTTCTTAATTGTAAATAACTATCTGTTCATATAGTTTTTTTTGGTATACGTGGAAAACACTAATCTATCGATCCGAGTACAGGCACCGACCGAACTGGTCTGCAGTCGCTTGTCGGGGGTAATAAAATCCACGGTCTGGTTTCCTAGGCGCTTCAACAAAGAGAATACTGATGGTGGGAATCGAACCTGGAACACGAAGCCCGTACAGATTGTCCCCAACCATTAGACCACCCCTGGAGAGGTTGTCTTTCGATAATATAATAATTATTATAACCTAAATCTTTACAAAAAATATAAAAATTAAAATATAATTTATAAAATTTTTTATGTTTTTTAAAATATAAATTTTATATAATTTATATAATAGTTTTAAATTTTTATACTTTTATAAAAGTTATGGATATAAAATATTTGTTACAGCCTTTAAACTTAAGGAAGAGTGTTTTGTACAAAATATAAAGAAGGGGTTAATTGTTATTTAATAAAAGTATAGGGGATATTTGTTATTCTCCTAATAAATATGTAAATAGTAATATTAGGCATTGTAAGATTATTTATGTCATTTTCAGAAAAAAATAATTAAATCAATTGTCTCATTAACTAAAAGTAAGATTATATAAAAGTATTATTCATTTAATATATTATATATTTTTAAAATTCAAATTGTTGTAACGAAAAAGAATAAGAATTATGAATAACAAAGTTAAACCATGAAGAAAAATATTAAAAAAATTACATGGTCTCAATGATTTTTTTTTTGGAACAGAAAAACTCTATATCCAGTTATCGTCGAGGTGTCTAATTGAATACGGGATTAATACATTCTCTCTAGACAAAATCTCATAAATCATTTGATAAATGTCCTATACAACCGGGTGCGTATATAAAAATTATATACGATGATATCAAATACAAAATAAAATCCTCACATGACCTCCTAAACGTTTGGCAGGAGATACTTGAGATGGGAATCGAACTTCCCAGATGCAACCCCCACCACCCCTACCATCAAAGTGGTCTCAATGAATTTACTATAACAATAACCAAATTAAACCCTCCTAATTGAATCTCATGACAAGATACATTGAAATAAGGAAATTCATTAAGATAAGATGTAATAATTCATTTTCTTAACTCAAAAGTAATCAAATCTTTGTGTGAGAAAGCCCATTAAGGAAAAGCACTTTAAAATTTAAAAAAAATTCTTAAGACATAATCACGTAAAGGTATTTAACCAGTATTACATCACATCATTCATAACGCAAGTACTCACAAATGTCAATTAAATATTTTAATAAGGACATGCATGCTTGACCACTTTGATTTTTTTTTTGTTAATTTTTTTTATATGAAATGAATTAATCAATATATAGAAATCCATGTAGAGGATGAGATTGAAATAGTAAGAGAAAGGTATTTGAAGGGTCATGTTATGGTGCATATTGATGTTCACTCTCTATCTTTTTTAATTATTAATTATTTTATTATATATATATATATAATTTTTACTATAATATTTAATTTAAAAAAATTAGAATTATAATAAAGAGTTAAAAATAATAAAATAATATATGGTACATTTTTATATACCATAACCTCTCCTTATTTTTATTTTTTTATGATGGTTATTGAAGGTGTATTTGATAGCATGTCATCCAATAAATGATAGCATGTTTGATAGCATGTCACTCAAAGCATATGATCAAAACATACAGCCAATGAAACGTATGAACTTGGTGAAATGTTAACTAATTAATGAATTATGAATCATCTATCCTTTACAGAAAGATAGATAAATCCAATAAATTTTCAATAATAATAATAATTATTCTAACATTATTATGTTATTTTTTTGTATAAACAGTATGTATAGGCAAAATTACTTTTAAAAATTTTTATCATAGTTTTTTAAATTAAAAATTAATATAAAAATGGATACTCCTCCATATGAATTGGTTCAAACCACGAGCACATATATTTAAAATTAGGAAACAGAAAATTAGGAAATTATTTTTAAATCTTTCAATCAATATTTCTTGACTGAACAGAAAAAAAGAAGAGAAAATAAAAATAATGTCACAACTCACAACCTCAAATACATTAATATATTTAAAATAAAAAAAATATTGAAAGATAAAACCATACAAATCACACGGCACAGGCAAGTCCAACAAAACTTTGTGTTCATAATTTCTTTGGTTTATGCTCCAGCTAGTGAGTGATGCTAAAATCCACATGAACAAAAGCTCTTTCCACTTCAGGAAGTTGTTCCAGCTTTTCCTCAAGTGATTCTCCAATGTTATGTGTTTTACTCAACAACATTTCTCCTGGTAAAACGATATCAACTTCAACAAAATATTGACAACCAAAATTGTATGCTCTCACAGTCTCTATATGCATAATTTCTTCATGATGATTCCAGATCAAATAAGTTAGCTTTGCTAAGAATTTTGATGGAGCTGTTCTTCCTATCAGGGACCACACATTTTCCATCACTGTATTTGCCCAGTTGCACATAGTATACAGAGCTATCTGCAGAAATTAAGGACACTAATTAAAATGGTTTCATCATAATATTTTAATCCAGTATATTATAATTGTTATCAACTTACTAAAATGGCTCCGAGGGGATCAATCCACCAATAGAATTTGATGGCTAATACGGCTGTTGCTAGCCCGATTGAGTTGGTAATCACATCGAAAAAATGATCTTGTGCGTAGGCTCTGATAATGCCATTTTTGAATCTTTGGCAGTAAACCATCAGCACAAGTTTCACCACGGTGACAGATACCATAATTCCTATCATCCATTTTTCTTTCTCAGGATCTCTATCCGGCTGAGCCTGTATTAGAAATTGATGGGATCACCACATTAGAAAATGCTCGCAGGGACAAGTTTATAGCTTCATTTAGCTTGATTTATCTAATGTTTGTAAATGAAGAACAAGAACATACTTTTGTGACAAGTTCTCGACCTGATTCAAACAGTATCTGCAATCCGAGAGTTGCCATTACTGATCCAAAAATAACAATCCCCTGCAGAAAATTGTAAATTTGAGACTTGATTCTAATGTTAAATTGTAAATTTGGATGGGTTGTGAGGCTTAATTACCACAGGTTGCATTCTGTCTTTGCCGATGGGATACTTATACTGATTCGGATTCTTCATTGCATATGCAGTAAACCATAAGATGAACCCAGATAAAAGATCTAGTAAGGAATCTAAAGTTGATGCTATCACTGCTAATGATCTGCTTTCTACAGATGCATAAACTTTTGCTACGAAAAGCACCATGTTTGCTATATTGGATGCATAAATTGCCACACTCTCATTTCTTGCAAGCTGCTTCATTTCATCCTGCAGAAATATAGAGCTTTTCTTTAGAAAAATGCAACCTTTTTCATTTTGGTAAACCAATAGAAAAGCAAAAACCTGAGTTAAATTTCCAGGCAGAATTCCCAATTCAGTGAATGTATCCACTTCATTGTATCCCTTGAGAAGTTTTTCTTGTCTCTTGTAATACTTTGCAATTTTTCTTTGTATCCCTGAGAAGAAATAACCAAATTCAGCCATTAATTTTCTGAGGCTGTGCATATCCAATTTTAGTTTTAGTACTTACTCAAGATTTTGATAAAATAAGCGAAGCCAAAATGAGAATCCATCTTTCTCTCCGGCAAGTGAAACCGCTCCATGTTAAGTCGCCAAGATGGTTCACTTGTCACCAGAACCTTCTCTCCTGGATGTGCCGGTGATAGAAGCTCAGTCCTATAATCGGATGAATCTGTTCTTAGATCATTCACCATTTTTGTGTAAACACAAGCACTGGCAGTCGTTTCTTGGCACGGAAGCAGTAGTTGCAGCTTATATAATAAAAGCTGAAGCAAATAATTAAACAAATAGACATGACAACGAAATTCAACTTCTCCATTTTAGAGGAAGAAAGGTAGCATGAAGAATGTTGGATTTGACGTTGGCAAATGCTATCACATTGTGTTTTTTACAATAAATTTTGAAAGTATCGTCAATTCATGCCTTATTCGATAGAAGCTGATTACGTGTATTAAATTTTATACTCTTTTTTCCGAGTGGGGAAGGAATCCCAGTTGAGGAATATTATGATTTTATTTGTTTGACATTAGAAAAAAGTCTCGAATGTTCATCCAAGTATTTTCTGTATCTCTTCTTATTTTGTATGCTCGCAAAAGGAAAGGGATAGGAATGTTTCAACGAGTATGGAGTATCCAAAATAAAATATGAAGAAGGTATGGAAAGAATTAATTAGTATTAATTTTTTCTTACCCATCGCCATCTCCTTTGTTTTTATTTTTTGACATATAAATTATGTAATAAATATAAAAAGCACATAGAATTTGATTTTTAGTGCGTAAATTAGGATTATAAATGGGAATTGAAAAATTTTATAATTATTTTTTATATAAAAAGTTACTGTTTTAAGTTAAAAATTATCTGTTTGGGAAAAATGAGGGATCGACACGTGGCTATCTCATCAGCTGATTATGTGGTCAGATGGCTATCTCTCATCTCAGATATCCTTCATCCCAATTATCAATGATGTGTCCCAAGTGCCCAACAATTAAAGATTCCAAGATATCCACGCTCAGGTACTAGGAACCCTCCCAAGAAGTTTTCGTCTCAGGAATCTCTTCTTCTCAAGCATTTTTCGTCCCGGCCATCAACGACGTATCTCATCCCAGGCATCCAATAGTTGAAAACTTCAGAGTATCTTCACTACAGGCACTAGGGACTGGCCCATGATACCATTCACAGCCCGGGCAGGAATTCTTTCTTTCTCCAACTCGTAAGCAAACCCTGATCAGGATACCTCTGGACACGTGCCCCCAATATTTCAAAAAAATAGAAATGAGTGCTGACAACAAACCTAATATCAAGGCAACCGTCCACCATGAATGCACTTGTCCCATCCTCTGACTTTCTTTAGATGATGTGACGATGTCAAGCCTGCAATCTTCAAAGGTGTCAGCAAATAATTATGAATTGCGGCTATACTCTGTCCCATGACAGAGGTCATGTCATTCTCATTTCTCGATATCTAATCACTGTTCAGGGGGCACTATATATATAGGACTTTTTCAACAGTAAAAGGACTTTCGACACTTTTGATTCAGTTGAGATTTTGAGAACGCCAAAAAAAAAAAGAAAAAGATCCGGCAACAACACACTTTCAACAACACTTATAAACACTTCTTTTGTTGGTAACCTCTCGGTGGAGTTTTTGGTATCTACCATTTTCGATTCTTTTCTTCCTTATTTGTCGGAAACACGTTTTTTTTCTAACTTAGGCATCGGAGTTTTCCCGTCGAAAATCCCTCCCTATGTCACTCCGAAGGTGTTATCTTTTTACAGGCTTAGGAGGTAAAGTTTTGCCAGAAACAGTTGCATTTTCAGCCATCCTCCAGTGGAAAGGTCACCGTTTGACAATAGCCACATCGCCTTCACACCTCACCGGCTAAGTCATTTCACGTTAGCAGTGAGGAGGGTCCACGAACAATTCTCGCACCAACAGCTGATGTCGTCTGGGAAAAACAAACAAAAAGCCATTGAAGCACTATTTTTGTGAAGAAAAGAAGAAGAACAGTGTTTTTTGAAAAATTTTCTAACTTGGAAAATTTTGAGATGGCAGAAATAAGGCAAGGAGATGAAGGTTCCATTTTCATCCAAAGTACTGCTCGTGGAGGGGGGAGAATCCCCCTGACATAGGAGGCACCTCGGTCAGGAAGCAGACATACGAATAGACCCCTAGCTAGTAGGGCAAAGGCATTAGAGAGGGAACTAATGAAAATCAAAAGGCATATGGCCAGGGAAATTGTCTCCCTGGGGGAAGGAAGAACACCATTTGCCCCTGAAGAGTAGGAAAGTCAAACTCCCCAGAATGACCGTGCAGAAAAGCTTCGGGGGTCTAGGGAGGTGTATGGCCAGGTTCCTGACCAGAGATTGGTAGCCAGGAAGAAAGGAAAGGCTAAGGCAATTGAAGAGTTGGAGGAGCCTCACGTGCCTTCGGGGATTAACACCCCCTTTAAAATTTACGAAGGGTGTGGACATCAAAGAAATAGGGCAGGTGAAAATTATGGAGAGGCAAATCAGTCAGGAATGGAGCATAGCCTGGCCTCCACAAACATGAGAGTCTACCTCAATGAGAATATGCCTGGAAAAAAGAAGCAGCTGCATCCGTTAGTAGAAGAAAAATAGAAGATTGTATAAGGAAGATATTGTGTGAGATGGGTACGTACAACGTTCCTACTCAGGGAAGGAATCCCTACATCTAGGTTCAAGTCCCCTCTCTCGAAGGAAATCCTGTCCTTACTCCTCCCTAAGAAGTTCAAGATGCCCCAACTGCCTCCCTATTCCGGAAAATTTGACTCATCCCTGCATATTGACATGTTCAGAAAAATGATACTGATTCAGGGTCTAACTAAGCTGCAAATATGCCGACCCTTTCCCCTAACTTTAGAAGGGCTGGCAAGACACTGGTACAAGAATTTAACATCAGGCAGCATCAATAGCTTCAACCAACTGGTGACACTCTTTGAAAATAAATTCAAAGGAGCGGTGGCCACCTGTCGAAACTTGAGCACCTTACGGTCGATATGCCAGGGAGCTGGAGAAACCTTGAAAAGCTTCATGCAAAGTTATCATGAAGAAGTAATAGATTTAGGGGCCTACCATCACCCACTGGCTTTAAAAGGGTTGAAAAAAGCCTAAGATTGAAAAGGGTATGGTATGCTGTTCATCGACGTACAATAGATACATATGAAGCAGTTCGAATGGAGCTATTAGATGAAATTGAGATTGAAGGGGAGATGCTCCTGAGGATGAAAGAAGAATCTTGAGTGACCCCGGCCAAGAAGGAACAACCTCAGGGTAGGTGGCAGAAGGGAAAAAGAGCTCATTATGAAAATCACAAGTATGACAAGGGAGATCGGGGTCAGGAAAAGTTTCTACCACGGCACCCTTAAGAAGAGAGGCCACCAAAACCATCCTCGTGCAGGAACTCTCCTAGGAGAGTGGAACAGTTGGATGCACAAAGATTCACTCCCTTGAAGTGAAGGCTCCTTTGTCAGAAATATACGAATATGCAAACAGTCGAAGGCTCTTAGCACCACACCCTCAAGCCATGAAAACAAAAGTGCCCAAGAAGAACAAAGGTCGGTTCTGTGAGTTCTACAAGGAAAGTAGTCACACCACTGATCAATAAGAGATCTGCAGAATCAGATTGAGGTACTAGTCAAAAATAGTTGTCTCATAAATTACATCGATACGTAGCACGTCCTTCGAGGATCTGGATCGCATCAGGGTAACGAAGACTACCAAGAGGCGGACTAAGGCTTCATGGTCATCTTAGGAGGACCTACCCTAACAGGATTATCAAACAACTCCCACAGGAATTATGCCCAGTATTCACTACCCAACCACTCTACAGATGTTTATGTGATGAATGTGCGAGCGGATAAGAGGCCAAGGATCGACACTGTCCCCATCATGTTCACTGATGAAGACGAGGTAGGAGTCTACTACCCCCATGATAATGCGTTGGTAGTAGCAATGAGAATCACCTCCAAACAGGTCAGCAGAATCCTGATTGATACAGGTAGTTCAGCAGATATAATTTTTAAAAACACGCTGGACTCCTTAGGCATTGAACACTTGGAATTGATTCCACCCAATTCCAGTTTGCACGGGTTTGGGAATTCTTGCATCACTCCCCCAGGATCGATATAGCTGCCGATCACTATACGGGAAAGGCCTTACCAAAAGACGGCTATGGTGTGTTTTCAAGTTATCAATTTAAAGATTCCCTACTCCGCCATCCTGGGAAGACCCTTCCTCAGAAATACTAAAGCGGTAGAGAGTATCCACTATCTAAAGTTGAAGTTTAGAGCTGGCGAAAGGATTGGCATTGTAAGGGAAAATCAAAGGGAAATGAGGTCGTGTTTTACCACCTCCTCCAAGCAAGCCTATTGTATCTGCAAACGACCTTTGGAGACTCCCCCTGACCAGGCCCAAAATCCTACTTCTAAGATCATAGAAGGATCGGGGTCAGGGGAACAACACTTAGACTCTAATAGTAGCCAAGTTAGGGAGAACGAAGAGTTACTGGTCCCTAGACTGCAACCAAAAGAAACCCTGACTGACGTTGTGCTAGATGAACGACATCCTAAGAGAATCATCAGGATTGGCACCCAGCTAGAACCTGAGCAGAGGCAAAATATGATAGATACCCTGAGGCAAAATGCAAACGTATTCTCCTGGAGTTATGAAGACCTGCCAGGTATTGACAAAGGGGTTATGATATACCACTTAGCAGTCAGCCCCTCACATAAGCCAGTCCGACAAAAGAGAAGGGTTTTCAATGCTGAAAGACAAAAAGCCATTAGGGAAAAGGTAGATAAGCTCCTCAAAGCGGGTTTCATTAGGGAAGCAAAGTACCCAAAGTGGCTGGCGAACATTATCCTGGTCAAGAAAGCTAATGGAAGCTGGAGGATGTGTGTTGACTTCACTGACCTGAATAAGACATGTCCGAAAGACAACTTTTTCTTTTCTTGAATTAATCAGCTAGTTGACTCTATGACAGGGCATGAGCTGTTAAGTTTTATGGATGCCTTCTCGGGGTACAACCAAATACCACTACATCTTCTTGACCAGGAAAAGACTGCTTTCATCACTGATTAAGGGTTGTACTGCTATAAGGTCATACCTTTCGATTTGAAGAACACTGGGGATACCTTTCAAAGATTGGTGAATAAAGTATTCAAGCCACTAATAGGGGATTTCATAGATGTCTATGTAGATGACATGCTTTTGAAGTCCATTAAAACCGCAGATCACCCCCACCACCTGGAGCAAGCTTTTTCTCTTCTCAGAAAATATTAGTTGAAGTTCAACCCTGAAAAGTGTGCCTTTGGGGTTAAGTCAGAGAAATTTCTAGGCTTCATGGTCAGTGAAAGGGGTATCAAACCTAACCCTTGGAAGATACAGGCTATCATGGACTTGAAGAATCTCAACACATTAAATGAGCTACAAAGTTTGACGAGAAGGTTGGCGACCTTAAGTCATTTCATTTCACAGTTCACTGACAAGTTTTATCCTTTTTTCAGGGCCATAAGAAAGGGCAAGGGCATAACATGGGACGAGGAATGCGAAAAATTATTCAAACAAGTCAAGGATTATTTGGCTTTCGCTCCCCAGTTAGCCAACCCTTCGTCAAAGGAAATACTTTATCTCTACCTTGTTGTCAGTGAATATGTAATCATCTCGGTTCTGGTGCAAGAGGATGCTCAAAAGATACAAAAGCCCGTTTACTATATTAACAAAGCTCTACTAGATGCTGAGAGGCAGTACTCGGCATCAGAGAAGTTGTCCCTGGCACTTGTCGTGGCTGTCAGAAAGTTACGACCCTACTTCTAGGCTCATCCTATAGTGGTGCTAACCAGCCAGCCACTGACAAATTCTTCATCGACCTAGTTTGTCAGGCAGGCTGGTCAGGTGGGCAATAAAGCTCAGTGAATTCAATATTGAGTTCTAACCTCACAAGGCTATCAAGGGGCAAGCCCTCGCAAATTTTATAGCAGAGCAAACCATAGCTGAGATGTTAGCCATCTTCCACTCCCCAGTTTATCTAAGAAAATGGATGTGGATTACCCTGACCCCGAAAGATCCCTTACCTGGTACCTATGGATTGATGGGTCAGCCAGCCAAAGCAGGGTAAGATCAGGCATCATATTAATCGGCCTAGGGAAAGAGGAGGTTAGGTTTGCTTTAAGATTTCTTTTTCTTGTAACTAACAATGAAGCAGAATATGAAGCTTTGTTAACATGATTAAGAACAGTGTAAGAGATTAGGGTTTGTATGCTCATCGTCAATAGTGATTCTCAACTCTTGGTAAACCACTTGAACGGGACATATCAGGCATGAGAGGAAAGCATGAAAGCTTATCTTTCGGAGGCTCATAAGATGATTGACAAGTTCAAGAAGGTTGAGATGAGAAGAATCCCTCGATCTAAGAACCTCTTGGCTGATGCCTTGTCAAAACTTGTCTCATCCCTCGCAGAGAACATTCCCAGGCCGATTCTCATGAAAACCCTGGGACAAATGAGCACCTCTCCACCTAAGAGCAGCAACATTTTAATGGTTCAGAAGGGATCCACCGTATGGATGAACCCAATCTTGAAGTACATCAATGAAGGTATACTGCCACCTGACAAGAATGAAGTTCTCAAGATCCGTAGAAAACCAACCAGGTTTATAGTGATAGAAGGCACCTTATACAAAAGGGGAGTCAGCATCCCTTACTTAAAGTGCTTGGGGCCACAAGAAGCAGAGAGAGTGCTGAACAAAATACACCGGGAAACATGTGAAAATCACAGTAGGGGCAAGAATTTTGTACACCGAGTGCTCAGGCAAGGATATTATTGGCCACCCATAGGCTAGGATGCCCATGAACTCGTACAACAGTGTCAGGCTTGTCAAGTATATACAAACATCCCTCGGTAACCCCTAAAAAATTTGACCACCCTATTAAGCCCTTGGCCATTTGCACAATGGAGGCTGGATTTAATAAGGCCTTTCCCTGTTACTAGAGCTTAAGTGAAGTATGCTGTTGTGGCCATCGACTATTTCATTAAGTGAGTAGAAGCGAAAACATTGTCTAAGATCACTGAGAAGAACGCTATTGCTTTCATCCGAAAAAATATCCTCTACTGACATGGTATCCCCGGCATCTTGATCGCAGATAATGGAAAGCAATTTGATAATAAGAGATTAAAGGAATTCTATTATGATTGGAATATCAATCTGAGGCTAGCATTCCCGGCTCACCCAAAGGATACTGGTCAGGTTGAGGCAACTAATAAGCTCATCAAAAAGCTACTTAAAAAGAGACTGGGTGAAAGGAAGGGGGCCTAGGCAGACGAACTTTCTGAAGTTTTATGGGCCTACCGAACCACTACAAAGGTAACCACAGAAGAGACCCCTTATTTTCTAGCCTATGGATTCGAAATAGTGATCCCAATTGAAATGGAGATTCCAACTTTCCACACTTCTCACTTTAATAAAGAAGAAAATCAACAAATCATGCGCCTTGGAGTTGACTTGCAAGAGGAGGTAAGAGATCGTGCCTTGATTAGGATAGCTGCGCATCAACAGAAAGTCCGACCCCGTTCCTTTAGGGAAGGTGATCTTGTCCTCAGAAGGATCACCGTCAATACCCGAGTAGCAAAAGAGGGATCCTTGGACACTAACTGAAAAGGACCATATCAAGTAGTCAAGGTAATCAGGCTAGAAACGTACAAGCTTGCCCAATTTGATGGCAGTGTCCTAGGCAAAGTCTAGTATACGAAAATGCTAAAGAGGTATTACCCCTGAGAAAACTCTCTCTCAGGATGGTTAATTTGTAAACTCGTAACACCTTTTATATCATTTTTGATTGATGAAATAAAAATAAAGTGTTCGAATATTCTCTTTAGTATTTTTTCTGAGTTTGCCTCTTTACCCTTGATCTAAGATTAAGGTTAGCTGTAAGCTCTCAAATCCCTTAACATTTAGTTAATTTAATATCCTATCCGTCCCAGGTGTCGTAAGTTCATAAATCGGATCAGGCTTCTTTTGCGGCTAAAACCTAGTTCGTATTAAGGGATGGTAAATCCTGGTCGGGTCAGGTCATTTTAAGGTTAAGGTTTATTGTAAGCCCTAAACTCCCTTAACAATTAGTTAATTTAAAATCTATCCGTCCCAAGTACCGTTAAGTCCTTAAATCGAATCAGGCTTTCTTTGTATATAAGACCTAGTTTGTGTTAAGGTGTGGTAAACCCTGGTCGGGTCAGGTCATTCTAAGGTTAAGGTTGGCTGTAAGCCCTCATATCTCTTAAACACTTAGTTAGTTTAAAATCTTATCCGTACCAGGTGCCGTAAGTCCTTAAATAGGATCAGGCTTCCTTTGCATTTAAGACCTAGTTCGTACTAAGATGTGTTAAACCTTGATCGAGTCCAGTCATTCTAAGGTTAAGGTTGGCTGTAAGCCTTAAAATTCTTTAACACTTAGTTAATTTAAAATCCTATCCGTCCTAGGTACCCTAAGTCGAATCAAGCATCTATATGTCTAAGACCTAGTACGCGTTAAGGTATGGTAAACCCTGGTCGAGCCAGGTCATTTAAAGGTTAAGGTATAATGAACCATGATTAAATTCGACCCTAAGTCTTGAAAACTTCTGAAGATCCCGTCCCTAATCATCCTGCCCTGAGACCCCAAGTGAAGATTAGTGTGAAGTCCATTTTAAAGTGATGATTAACCCCGGGGAATTCATGACCATCTTTTGTAAAAAAAAAAGGTTAGTGAATTCATTTAGCTTATTCAATCTTAAGTTATAAGGTAGAAATTTTATAAGTGAAGTTGCTGGAAGAGAAGGAGACTTATAACAAGAATGATAAAAAGCAAAGTATATCTTTTTATTGATTGGAAAAATAATTGTACATTTAGATTCACTTTGTATATCAAAAGAATTACAATGGGGTCAGGGCTTTATAAAATATTCACAAAAAATTCTAAGTCCTAAAAACTATACTGGAGAGTCCCTCTACTTCACTCTGATAGTTCCATCACCTAGTCTTCGACTTGAGGTGCAATGGGGACATCTTCACTTGTTTGGCTTTGGGTGGGGGCAGGGGCGTCTCCTCCTACTCTTTCCTGAGAACATGAGGTCTCTCTCTCTTCATCAACTTGCCCTTGAGGGAGTCGAGGCTTAGTGGCTCCGAGGACTATTTTCAAAAAGCCTTCTGAAGCAGGAGTAGGGTAACCTTCTTCAATTGGCTTTCCTTCATCAGCAATTGCTGTCGTCTCCTGGGCTGGAGTCTTAGGGAGCTCTTCTACAGTCGATATGCCTAAGGTACTTAGGACATCTTGGCCCAGTTGGTCGAATAGCCAAAGCAGGTCCAGATCGGGGTATTTTTGGAGGAAAAGACGGCTGGTCAGGTCAATGCCTTTATCAATCCCCTGGTCATACCGGACTTCAAGTTGGGAGGGTATTGCTCATAGCTTCTGAGACGGCTCATCTATACAGTCTTGCAGAGTTTTGTTCAATTTTTTCAAGAACTTGTACTCCTTCTAGACTCCATCGAGCCTTTCTTCGATCTCTTCATACGACATGATGATCCTAGTGTTTTGCTCCTTTAACTGGTCGATTTCATCCCTTGAAGCCCGGTTGAGGTCATTTAGTTTTTTATATTGACCTTCGACTTTCTACTTGGCCTCCTTAATGAGTCTTTTTCCCTTTTCCAATGCCTGGACCTGGGCCTGAACCTTTGGCAGCCTTTCCTTCTCCTCCTGAACCCACTGGGATTTCTCCCAGAGAAGTTGGGACTTCTCCTCTTCCAGGCCAGAGATCTTGGCCGTCAACTCCCCTCTTTCCCTGTCCGCACTTTTCCTGATAGAAGAGATTGCTTCCTGGGCCCTCTTCTCAATTTTCTTTACTGTTTTGAAGGCCTTTTGTCGAACAAAGATGGCATTCTTAAAATCTTCTTTGAACATGTCCAAGACATAGGCACTCTGTATTAGCAAGACATTAGTCAGTTATCTATTCAAGTATTTACTAAATATTACTTGATTATTAAATAGAGATAACTTACCCGATGAGCATGAATATTCATAACATCCAGTGCTTCCTCAGGGGAAAGATCCCCTATTTCCCTGCTTTTCTCGGGGGTAATTGTCCCTCAGCCATAGTTCATTAGTAAAAGGAGGTGCCCAAAAGCATCTCTATTTTCTTTAGGGATATCCTCCAATAAAATGGTGTCCAGGTCTTCTGCCATCTCAGTATCCCCAGAAAAGGGGTCTTCAATCTCAAAAAGAGGTGGGTCCTCTTTCTCCCGCCTCAGGTCTCCATGGGACCCTGATCCCAGGTTTTTTTTTCCTCCTACGATTGCCTTGGGGTCAACTCCCCCTTGTTTATTCTGTCCTGAGACCTGGTTGGCTATGGAGCCTTTCACACGAACCGGGACATCTTTGGGTTATTGATCAACAGGGCGAGGAAAGGAGTTGGTTTTCTTCTTCTTCCTCGCCTTTTCCCAGATTTCTTCCAAGGGTCTTTTCCCTTTATCCTTCGCATGGGTTGAGTCATCCCTCAAGGGGCGCCTCTCCGTCTCCTCCCTGGGCAGCTCCTTAAAGGAGATGCCCTTCTACTTGGGGCGCTCCATCTTCCTACCCCTCTTCTCCGAGGTCTTCCTCTGATCCCTTTTTGAAAGTCTCTGACCTTTCTCTCCTGGGGTCTTTGGGTGGTTTTAAGTTGATTTGTCGGCCTTAGACCCCCTCTAAAAGAGTAACCCCTTCAAGACATCGACTGCCCTCTATTTCCTGATGGCTACGGTTTCTCCAGTCCCTGCCACTGCACAAATATGAGAAATGTTGGACAAAGGAAAGAATCAATTCAAGTCTCTGAGTATTGAAACGGCTCTAAAGAATGTTTACCTTTATTGAGGTGAGTTCTTGCTTTTGTGAGCTCACTCCTGGTTGTGGCCTTGGATACCCATCCAAGTCTCACCTGGGAGTCCGGGCTCAGGAGATGTCTGACATCCATCGGGGCCAGGGATTCTATAGTGTTGGCCACACTGGCCAGGATATTTGGCTGCTCCCGTCCAATATCTGCATAAGAAAGGGTCAGTGAGAATAGTTCAGAGATAAAGGGTTTTAAGTATAAACTTGTTATATATCTGTTTCTCGGAAGGAAGTAGGGATGGCACCCTGAGAGGCCTCAGCTTAGTTTTCGCTGATCACGAACTAGCGGTCTTTCAAGTCTTTGTTGTAGGAAGGGGTCCCCTTGATCTTGGACTGGAACCCTAGGCGGATTTGAAGATAATACCACCCCGGGTATTGGCTGGTGTTTTTCTTAAGGGAGTAGAAATACAACACCTCATCTGGGGTAGGGGCAGGAGTTCTCCATCCGCCTTCATTACAAATAGACCCCTCAGAACCCTCAAGCTATTCAGGGTCAGCTGGTAAGGGGGTATCCTGAACTCCTTGAAAATCTTGGTGAAATAACGTTGAAGGGGAAACCTGACCCCTAATAACAGGTGTTCCTCATTGAAGGCCATCTTGCCTGGTCCCAGGGCACTCGAGATTTCTTCAACCCTGGGAACTCTGAGTTTTACGTTCCCAAGAACACCATAGAGTTGGTTGTAGGTCTGAAGATCCACCTCAGTGATAGTGGAGGGAAACCAGTCTGCCTCGTTTGGTCCCCTGGCACGTGCCTACCTCAAGGTATTTCTTTGGTCCTCCCCTCTCTCCTAGGTCGGAGTAGCAGTATGGGTGGACTCCTTCCAACCAGCAACATCTTTTGAGTCTTTTCTGTTGCCCATTTTTCACAAATTGCAAATACCTGTAAAAGCACAGAAAAACAAATCGAAAGCAAGAAAGACACGATAAAAGAGACAGCAAGGTTTTTGGTCGAAAAACAGAAAGCAAAGAGAGAAGAAAGCACCAGAATAAAAAGAAAAAGTAGGAGAGAAGTCAAAAGTATGAAAATGATGGGTGAAAGGAGAGTATTTATAGTAGGAGAGGGATGATCTTGGCCGTTAATCTAAAGAGCTAGAGGACAGCCACGTGTCCTCATAAATGCCCTCCACGGCTCAAGGAACGGCTATGTCTCCAGCCATGTGTCCAGGGTTGTGACACGTGGCTCGCTTTTATCCACGTTTTTAAATTTTAAAATTTTTTGAAGCGTCACCAGCTCACTGACAGCTGGTGACAGATAGGACATGATGTTTGATTGGTTGCGGATTAATGATAGTGGAAGCAAAAACCAAGAGAGGGACACGTTACCAGTAATAACGGCTCCGTCAGAGGGGTCACAAGGACCAGAGAGCTTTCAAAGGGGAAAGACACATCACCAATAATAATGGCTCCATCAGAGGGGTCACAGAGACTAGGAAGATTTCAAAGGAGAGAGGGACACGTCGTCGATAATAACGGCTCTGTCAAAGGGGTTATAGTGATCAGGAAGCTTTCAAAGGGGAAAAATACATCACTAGTGATAATGGCTCCATCAGAGGGGTTTACAGTGACCAGGAAGCTTTCAATATACACCAGCCGCCTCAGGAGACGGTCTGTTTCATAAGTACCCTTAATCACCCGAGCTGGCCAATCTCCCCGGGATATATTATCTCAACAATGATTTTCCGACGTAAGCTCTACGAGTCTCACACCAGAAATTGGGGGACTGGATGTTTGGGAAAAATGAGGGATCGATACTTGGCTACCCCAACAGCTAGTTACGTGGCCAGGTGGCTATCTTTCGTCTTAGGTATCCTTCATCCCAATCATCAATGACGTGTCTTAGGTACCTAACAATTGAAGATTCCAAGGTATCCGTGCTCAGGTACTAGGAACCCTCCCAGGAAGTTTTTGTCTCAAGAATCTCTTCTTCTCAGGCATTCTTCGTCCCGAACATCAACGACGTATCTCAGCCCAAGCATCCAACAGTTGAAAACTTCAGGGTATCTCCTCTCTAGGCACTAGAGACCGGCCCACGATACCATTCACGGCCTGGGTAGGAATTCCTTCTTTCTCCATCTCATAAGCAAATCCTGATAAAGATACCCCTGGACATGTGCCCCCAATATTTCAAAATAATAGGAATGAGTGCTGACAACAAACCTAATATCAAGGCAACCGCCCACCATGAATGCACCTGTCCCATCCTCTGACTCTCTTCAGATGATGTGACGATGTTAGGCCTGCAATCTTTAGAGGTATCAACAAATAGTTATGAATTGCAGCTATACTCTGTCCCATGATAAAGGTCATGTCATTTCCATTCTTCGATGTCTAGTCACTATTTAGGAGGCACTATATATACAATACTTTTTCAACAGTAAAGGGACTTTTTGACACTTTTGATTCAGTTGGGATTTTGAGAACGCCAAAAAAAGAGAAAAAGATCTTACAACAACACACTTTTAGCAACACTTATAAACACTTCTTTTGTTGGTAACCTCTCGGTGGAGTTTTTTGTATGTGCCATTTTCGATTCTTTTCTTCCTTATTTGTCGGAAACACGTTCATTTTCTTTCTTATTTTCTAACTTAAGCATCGGAGTTTTTTCATCGAGAACCCCTCCCGACGTCATTCTGAAGGTGTTATCTTTTTGTAGGCTTAAGAGGTGAAGTTTTACTAGAAACATCCGCTTTTCCAACCGTCAGACAGCGACCGTCCTCCAATGAAAAAGTCATCGTATGATGGTAGCCACATCACCCTCATACTTCACTGCTGAATCATTTCACGTTAATCGTGAGGAGGGTCCACAGATAATTCTTACACCAATATTATCTTTTTTTTTTTGGATAACTTTATTTATAATTTGTTAAAAAAATCAAATTGATACATGATATTAGACATGGAAATAATTGTTTATATGCTATGTATTAGTATTAAATATTAATATGTATTTAAAAAAAATCAAAATAATAATAATATTAATATTTGCTTTGACTCTTGTTTTTATTACCTCCTTAATGACAAAGACGACCAGCATGCAAAAGAGAGATATCATAAACAAAACTAGTAGATTATGGTACTCATTTTTATTACAAATAAGTTAATATGAATACTAAAATTTAACCTTTATACAATTTAAATATTTAAACATTTTAAAATAATTATTTTGAATTTCAATGTTATTCTAAAACCATAATGAAATATATCTCTCTATTCAATATGATATAACACAAGTTTCATTAAATTAAATTCCTTTAATTTTAATTTTAATTTGACCATTTTTTATTATAATCTAATTATTTGTTTTATTAGGACCATATTACAATTTTACAACTGTTTGTGGTGTGCAGTTAGTAATGTTGTAATTGGACCTCTCTTAGTACTCATTCTATTCGAGTTGGATGAAGCAAACCTTAAAGGCTAAATTCTTTGATGCTCGTACAGGGGCTTGCTCAACTGTACGAGCGGGAATGTCTCTTTGTTGTCAATCGAGACGGTACGATAGATGACTGAACACCAAACTCAATCCCAATGCTAAAAGAAACATCTTGACTTGTGACAGGTTCATTTGTTGTGAGCAGCCTACCTCATCTGATCTTTCTTACAAAAGCAACTTGAGCCAACCAGCATTAAAATTTTCTGTTCCTCCAACGTACAAATAGAGAACAGAAAAAACAAAAGCAGAAAGAGAGTGAAATACGAGAGTTTTCGGAAAGAGAAGAGAGAGAGAGACAAAGAGCCCTAGAGTACTTTCTCATTCATCGTCCAAAACCAAAGATCGAATTTTCACATACACAAAGTTTCATCAAACTAGCTTACGAAGATGGTTAGTTTTAATTTCACCTACATCTGTCTTTTCCCTTGGTGGATATATTGAGATTAAGCTGAATTAATGCAAAAAATTGTTACTCGAAATGTTAATAACCATATTTTGGGATTTAATTAGTGGGATTTTATCAGTTAATTGGAGTGGTTGATAATTATATATTTTATCCTTTTTAATTTGATGAGGTTCGATTTTTAATGTTCATAATGCCTTTGTTTTCTACGTAAGTTCTTGTATTGCCAATTTTTTTTAATTCATTTTCGTGAATTTATCAAATTGGACTTTTAATCATGTATCTGGGTTTTCATCCATCAATTCTATCGTGTAATATATGGATATGTCTCTGTGAATATAGTCCATGTCTGTATTTGGATATTAATTTGGTTTGATTTCATTGTTTCTAGCATAAGTTGAGTCGAAGTAATCGGGACAAACTCCAGCGATTTATTTTCATAACTGGAGTAAGGTATCTTCATATATTATCGTCCTGCACTGTGATTTTCTTGCTTTTATGCTTTGAAGATGATGATTAGGTGGTAACAGAAAATGTATGTCTTTTGGCACGTGATTATTAGGTGGTAGAAAAAAATATGAGTTTGTATGTGCGTGAAAATTGGTGGAAATCTGGGGAGAGGGCGTTTTCTGCTTGCTGGTTTGTTAATGGATTGTGAAAAATAAAAAATTTGAAGCCTGTAAATGTTGTAGGTTCTCTGTAGATACATTTCATTCTCTTAATTGAACCCTGATTAATTTCTTTTATACGTTCATGAATACAAGCATAGTCATATAAAACAACCAGCCCATTTGCTTTTCTCATCCAATCATAAAGGAATTTAAGTGAGTTGTGTCAAGCTGATCAAAAAGAATGAATATGTTAGTGCTCTTCTCAGATTAATCAATAGGCAGGATAACATCTTTTTGTCTGCATTTTATGTTTTGCATCCTTATTGATGCAATTTATTCTTTTTGTTTTTGTACAATTTTAATTAAGTGAAAAAGGTGCTCTTCAGGCTTTGAAGGTTAGTGATTGGCATCTTGAAGTAGTGTTTGATGTATTCTTCAGCCAACCCCAATTAAAATCATTCTATGGCCAGCCCTAAGTAAAATCATTAACTGATACTAGACATTTGGAGAAGCTTTATAACAGATACAAAGGCAAGCTTTATGTTTTAACTAGCTTTTTGGTTCGTATATTTTGTACTCAATGATTGCATTCTTTTCTCTTTAAATCTATAAATATAGCATAAATTATGATTTCTCTTATTGTGGGAACTTGCACTTCATGTTGCTATTACATTGGCTGAAGCACTTTATATATTAGTTTACTTGGTTGGATGTCATATGCTTATGGATTTGCTATACTAAGAAATTTTGATTCTAAAATATTTCTGCAGATCCATACATGAACATGATTCTGGTCGATGGTATTACACTCCTATGCAATGACATTCAGGTAGCTGCTTATGTTGTCAGTTATTACTTCTTGTTATTGTTGTGATCTTGAGTTATCCGGATTATAATTCTGATTATGTAGTATCAATGGTTGTTTCTTATGGTGGTTTGCTTATACTTCTTGGTATTCTTTCAAATTAATTTAGTTGTTGCTAAAAAAATAATTTTTTTTCCCACAGTTTGTGTGATATTTTAACCTTTGTTTTTCTGCATGTGGATCCTCAAGATATGGTTATGGTATGTGTATATGATTTTATTGAAGCTTTTGCTTAACAAGACATGTAATTTTTTTTAACTTCGGTAATTTTCAAAATATAAGTTATTAATAATCCCAGATTTCAAATTTGATTTTGAAGAATCTCTGACCTTTTGAGATGTAAGCCTTAAAATTTATTGAATGTCTTGAATTTTGGTTTCTTAATTTCAGTTTATGAATTGTCCAGTGGAGGTGCTAATGCCTTGGATGAATTTTGCTAAAGTGATTTATTAATGTTGTTTCATTCAGTTCTTTCATGGCACATGAAGGCTGCTACAATGTGTGAATTTTCCAAGCAGGAGTTCATAGGAGGATTACAATCACTAGGATAATCTTTTATTGTTGTTTCTGTTAGCTCTGGCCATTAATAACTTGTAAGTTTAAATGCACTACGATGTAAATATGTTGATGGTAATTATTTTGGTGGCAGGATAGATTCTCTAGATCGATAAATTCCACGAAAGGATACCATTGATGCGGTCTTAGTTGAAAGATGAGCGTATGTGATTTGGTACCTGTTTTTGGTATTTAACCATTTATTATATTTTAGAGTACCATGCTGTTTTGTGGAAATCAATTCTGAATTAATAAGTTACTGAAAAGTTAGACATCTTTCAAACTGGTACCTCATGTTCTTGTTGCTGAAATAATCTTTTCTTATGATTGTCCAGAAAAATTCCGTGAGATTTTCAACTTTGCATTTGGTTGGGCAAAAGAAAAGGTAATTGCATTTGTCTCTAGGGGTTAGACCTGGTAAATATTCTGAATAATTGTCATGTGAATGTTAACTTATTATATGTAAAAGGTACTGAAATCTAGCATTAATACTCTGATATAAGGTTCATATTTGAACGAGTTTTGAACTTAAAAAGTAATTAAAATGTTCATTCAGTGATTTAATCCCGTGTAAGCTTTTTTGCTCATGTCTACACTCAATTTAGAGTGCAGTTATCTTGGTTGCAAGTAGTAGTTCTTTAATTCTCTGTGTTTTGCTCTCAAATATCTGTCTTAAAAGTTCTACTTGTATTACATATATGATTATTCTAATATTTGATAACCTTATGCTCCTCTATATAAATGAAAGTGAATTTTCTTCTTCCAATTTTGGGGTCAGACATCTCTAGCATTGGATACTGCAATTGGAATG
>JAVXUL010000021.1:11997413-12008807 GCA_035590515.1 Trichilia minutiflora | reverse complement strand
TTTTTTATTAATAAAGTAAATATTTTTTTTAGATCCTTTTTAAAATAAAAAAAAATTATTTTGGCCCCCCTCAATTTTATTTTGGCCCCCCTCAATTTATAACCCTGGCTCCGCCCCTGATTAGGTGATAATAAAAAAAAAATATGTCTTATGGAAAGTGATTATTAGGTGGTAGAAAAAAAAATTTGGGTTTGGATGCGTGTAAAGATGGAGAAAATCTGGCGCAAGAGAGTTTTCTGTTTACTGATTTGTCAATGGATTGTGCAAAATAAAATATTTGAAACTTGTAAATGTTGGAGGTTCTCTGTAGATACATTTCATTCTCTTATTTGAACACTGATTAGTATTTTAATGTTCATGAATGCAAGCATAGTAATTTAAACAACCAGCCTGCGTTCTTTTCTTTTCTTATCAATTTTATAGGAATTTAAGTGGGTTGTGTCAAGCTGATTAAAGAAAATGAATATGTATATGCTCATCTTGGATTAATCAAAAGGTTGGATGGCATATTTTACCTGCCTTTTATGTTTTGCTTTTTCATTGATATAATTTTCTTTCTTTTTGTTTTGTATAAAATTTTAATGCAGTGAAAAAGCTGCTCTTCAGGCCTTGAAGGCTAGTGATTGGCATCTTGAAGGAGCATTTGATGTATTCTACAGCCAGTCCCATGTAAAATCTCTAACTGATACTAGACATTTGGAGGAGCTTTATAACAGATACAAAGGCAAGCTTTATATTTTAACTATCTTTTTGGTTCTTCTGTTTTGTACTCGCTCAATTGCATTCTTTTCTCTTTAAATCTATAAATATGACATGAATTATGATTTCTCATTTTTGCATGACCATGCACTTCTTGTTCCTATTACATTGGCTGAAGCTCTTTATATATTAGTTTACCTGGTTGGATGTCATATGCTTATGGATTTCCTACACTAAGAAATTTTTGATTTAAAATATTTCTGCAGATCCGTATGTTGATATGATTCTGGTTGATGGTATCACTCTCCTGTGCAATGACATTCAGGTGGCTATTTATGTATCACTTATTATTTCTTGTTATTGTTATGGTCTTGAGTTATGGGTGTTATAATTCTGATTATGTATCAATTTCTTATGTTGGTTTGCTAACATTTCTTGGTATTCTTTAAAATTATTTTAATGGTACCTAAAAATCATTGTTTTCCACATTTTTATGTGAAATTTGAACGTTTGAACCTTTGTTTCTCTGCAGGTGGATCCTCAAGATATAGTTATGGTATGTTTATATGATTTTATTGAACCTTTTGCACCAGATATGGAATTTCCTTTTTAACTTAGGTAATTTTCAAAGGATAAGTTATTGATAATCTCAGATTTCAAAGAATCTCTGACCTTTTGAGATGTAACCTGTGAAATTTGTTGAATGTCTTGAATTTTGGTTTCTTAATTTCAGCCTTATGAATTGTCCAGTGGATGTGCTAATGACTTGGATGAATTTTGCTAAAGTGATTTATTGATGCTGTTTCAGTTAGTTCTTTCATGGCACATGAAGGCTGCTACAATGTGTGAATTTTCCAAGCAGGAGTTCATAGGAGGATTACAATCACTAGGGTAATCTTTGATTGTTGTTTCAGTTAGTTCTGGTTATTAATAAACTGTAAGTTCAAATGCACTTGATGTAAATTTGTTGATCGGTATTGTTTTGGTGGCAGGATAGATTCTTTGGAGAAATTCCGTGAAAGGATACCATTGATGCGGTCAGAGCTTAAAGATGAACGTATGTGATTTGGTACCTAATTTTGGTATTTATCCAATGATTATATTTTCAAGTACCTTGCTATTTTGTGGAAATCAATTCTAAATTAATATGTTTTAGAAAAATTAGACATCTTTTCAAATAGGTATTTGAATCTCTTTTTCCCCTTTTAGTTGTAGGTAAATAGTACTCTCATCTTCTTGTTGCTGAAAAAATCTTTTCTTATGATTATCCAGAAAAATTCCGTGAAATTTACAACTTTGCATTTGGTTGGGCAAAGGAAAAGGTAATTGTATTTGTCTCTAGGGGTTTAGAATTTGCAAATATTCTGAATAATTGTCTTGCGAATGTTAACTTATTACATACAAAAGTTACTAAAATCTGGCATTGATATTCTGATATAGTGTTTATATTTGAAAGTGTTCAGAAATTCTTATTTTCCACTCTGTAAATAGTCCTCATACATGGGGGGATATATACATGGCTGAACCACCTAAAATTGGTGTACGTACATTGAAGGTTCACATACATCGAACATATATTGAATATAGACATAGTCTACAGACAATGAACATACATTTAATATAGACATGGTGTACATACAATGAACATATATTGAACATAGACAATTCTTAAAAGATCAAGAGTTCCAATACTCCGCTCAAACTGGTGAATAAGGATTTTCCATTCCCAGCTTGGAAAGATTGGTATGAAACATATGGATGTTCAATCCTTTTGTAAGGATTTCGGCAAGCTGTCTTCCAGTTGGAACATATGGTATGCATATCACTGTCCGGTTTCTTTTTAATGAAGTGTCTATTGATCTCAATATGCTTTGTTCGATCTCGCTGTACTGGATTGTGAGCAATATTTATTGCTAATTTATTATGACAATATAATCTCATTGGCTCATTCCATTGTATCTTCAAGTCTTCAAGAATGATTTTCAGCCAGAGTTGCTCACAAATACACTACGCCATTTCTCTAAATTCAACTTCTGCACTTGATCTTGCTACAGCGTTCTGCTTCTTACTTGTCACAGGTTACTACCCAAGAACATACAATAACTTGTGGTAGATCTTCTATTCACCGGTGACCCTGCATAATCTACGTCATTATATGTTTCAAGATTTAAGCCAGAATTTCTTTTGAATAAAATTCCTTTTCCTGGACTGCCCTTCAAATAATGAAGTATTCAATGAGCAGCCTGTAAGTGTACCTCCCTAGGATGATGCATATATTGGCTTATCACACTAACTGAATACGCTATATCTGCTGTGTATGAGATAGATAAATAAGTTTTCTAACTAATCTCTGTTAACGGCAGAATCTCCAATGGCTTCCCCAAGTTTGTGATGAGGTTCTATAGGAGTTAGTGCAGATTTACAAGCTAATTTTCCTGTCTCCCTTAGAAGATTGGTAACATACTTATGCTGAGAAGTAAAGATTCCTTGTTTTGAGTGAGCTAATTCAATCCCCAAAAAGTAGTTCAATCTTCTTAGTTCTTTTATTTCAAACTCAAGCAAACATTTCTTCTCCCTCTGTCTTTCCTTTTCATCATTTTCCATTATGATTATATCAACATAAATCAACAAGGTTGTGACTTCCCCTGTCTCTAAGCGTTTAATGAAAAGAGTATGATCCCCTTGGCTTTGTTTACACCCCATAGCCAACATCACCTTGGCAAATTTACCAAACCATGCTCTATGCGACCACTTAAGACTGTAGAGAGCTTTCTTCAGTTCACTCACTTTACTACCTGTCACATCCCTATTAAAACCAGGAGGAATATCCATGTAAATTTCTTCTTTCAAGTCCCCATGCAAAAATGCATTTTTAACATCAGACTGCTCTCATTCCCAATCAAAGTTGGATGCCAAAAACAAGAGTACCCTTCCTGTGTTCATTTTTGCGATTGGGGCAAAGGTTTTTTAATAACCAACCCATATATTTGGGTTTACCCTTTCGCTACTAGCCTCACCTTATATCTTTCTAGTGATCCATCAGCTTATATTTTAAGGTAAACACTTACACCCCACTGTTTTTTTTTTCTCCTTTCGGCAATTCAACTAGCTTCCAAGTCCCTTTTTTTTTTTTTCAAGTTCACCCATTTCAACTCTGATAGCTTTCCTCCATTCTTCATTACAGAATGCGTCGGATATGGTATTGGGTATGGGGATAGTCTTTAGGCTGGTATGAAAGATTCTATGAGCTATTGAAAATTTTTGGTAAGATACAGAATGTGATAGAGGATACAAAGGTCATTTAGTACATTATTGGGTTCCTTTTCTGAATGCAATAGGTAGATCATTGTTGTGGTTTTTGGTTCCACATAATTTCTAGATTAACAAGTTTATAATTTTCAATTACCTCATTTACAAGGTTAGGAGTGCGCTTTTGGACTTGCTTTGGATCGGGACCAACATCTTGCTTCCTTGAGTATACCATTCTATATCTTCTTTTGTCAATAGTCATCACGTCATTCTCATTTATCATAGACCTAGAAGGTGATACTGGAATAGACTTAATAGACTCGAGTTGGATAGATTCACCATTTGACTCTGGTTATGAACCTGGCATTGGAACAGTTGACTCAACTTGGGTAGATTCATTATTTGTCACTGGTTTTGAAACTGTCATGGGCAAAGGAGAACTCCCTTTGAAGATAAGGTGTCAAAAAATATGGTTTCCCTTTAGCAAAGGTGATATTTGCAGAAATATGAAATTTTTTAGAAGGTGGATGGTAACATTTATAACCACTCTGAGTTGGTGAATACCTTATAAATATGCATTTAAGAGCTCTAGATTCAAGGTTCCCCCTCTGATGGCTAGAATATGACCATATGTAGCAGAACTAAATATCCTCGGTGGGAGGTTATTTGGACTTCTTAAATCAGGATAGAATTTAGCAAGTGACTCCATAGGGATTTTTGACTCTAAAACACGTGATGACAGCCTGTTTGTTACGTATGCAGATGTGAGAACAACTTCCCCACAATAAGTTTTTAGTACATTTTGATGAAAAAGAAGGGCTCGGGTAGTATTTAAAAGATGACAATTTTTTCTTTCAGCTCTCCCGTATTGTTGTGGTGTGTTAATGCAAGATGACTTATGAGTAATTCTTTTTTGTTGAACATAAGAAAATAGAGTTTGATTAAAGTAATTCCTTGCATTATCAGACCGAAACCTTTTAATTTTTGTACCAAATTGATTTTGTATCATAAAATGAAAATTAGGAAGGACAAAACTCACATCAGATATATGTTTTAACAGATATATCCGAGTCACTCTAGTGCAATCATCTATAAAGGATACAAACCACCTAGAACCAGATATATTAGGGTTAGGAGTAGAAGGACCCCGAGTGTCACTGTGAATCAAATAAAATGGAGTAGAAGCTCATTTATTACCAATAGGAAAAGATACACGAGTATGTTTTGCGAACTCACACACATCACAATGAAAACTTCTTGTATCTCATCCTTTGAATAATGATGGAAACATGACTTTAAGAGTTGTAAACGTTGCGTGACCCCAACAAAAATGATGACTGCAAATGACATCTCTATTAGATATGATAAGCATGACAAAGATAAATTACTATTGAGAAAAATTGACTTGTATGGAGTTTCTTAGTAGTACAGTCTGTTAATTTCTGTACAGAAATGAGGTTAGTAATAATTTTGGGACATGGAGAACATTTTTTAAAATGAATGTTGAGGTAATTTGGATGTGTCCTAGACCTGCTACATTTGTAAGTGATCTATCAGCAACAGTAATTTTCCTATTACTTGGACAAGGTGTACAAGTGCAAAACTTGTTGGGTGAATGGGTCATGTGATTTGTGGCTTCGGCGTATATGATCCAAGAGTTGAAAAAAGGTTTATCCGAGACATTAAAAGCAATAAAAAGAATAAGGATCACCTGAGAGTGCTAATGAACTTGCACTGGATGGTTTTTCAAGAGTTCCCAATTATCCTCTTATCTTTTCTATCTCCTTGCTGTTAAGTCCACTAATTTCTTGTATCTTCTCATGGTTATTTTGGGTTGACATATGAGTATAACTCTGATTTTTATTCTTTCTTCCCTTTTTTTTTCCATTCATAACTAGAGGTTGATGGCTTTTCATACGGTTTCTAGCATTGTTCTCTGGTATGTCGTGGCCTTTTGCAGTATGTACCCCCAAGATTATCTTTGTACTCGGTTCTGCCCTTCTTTAGTTAATTCTGCCTTTCCATAGTTATAAATTTGTACAGCCTGTTGAGTTGTAGATTTCCATGAGCCTTTGTCATTGGTAATCAGTGCTGAAGCTTCCACTGTTTGCAGTTCAAGCATCACACTCCGACTTTCTCCTGCGCGAATCAAGGATATTGCTTCATTCAGAGATGAAACTTCTTCTTTTCCTAATATTTGAACCCTAACTTGATCATATTCAGGATTCAAATAAGCAAGAAAATCATACACGCTATCTTTTTCAATGAACTCCTCCATCGTTGCTGCAGACTTACTGCACTTCAGTTCTGTAACTCTGTAGTAATCCAACTCCTGCTGCAGGCTCTTCAAAAGATTGGTGTATTGAGTAACAAATTTATTCCCTTATTTGGTGGAAGCTGTCTTAACTTTGATCTTATATACTCAAGCGGCATCCCGGACTTTAGAATATGTCTGATGAACGGCCTCCCAAATCTCCTGTGCTATAGATAAAAACATACAAGTATCACTGATTTCTGGTGTCATGGAGTTCCACAGCCATGACATAAGTAAAGAATCTTCATCACATGCCTAAAGAACCCTGGTTCACCTTTTTCTGTACTAGCCCCCAATAGATGGCTTAGCTTTCCTTTACCTTTCAAGATGGTTCGGACCAGCTGAGACCATTTAAGATAGTTTTTTCCATTGAGACGACAAGCAGATTGAATGGTTTGAAGTTTTACTGAGGTATGATTGTATTGAATGTCTTTTGACTTAGTAGTTTCTGTAATCTCAGACTTTATTTTAGCAATGAAGCCTGGTTGAATAAACGAATGACTATGAAGCTTGAGACAAGTTTTGGCTATATAGCCAATATTATGAAACTGAAAAAAAAAATGAAAATTTTAGATGGGACAAGGCTCTGATACCATGTCAGAAATTCTTATTTTTCATTCTGTAAATAGTCTTCATATATATATACATGGCTGAGCCACCTAAAAATTAGTCCACATACATTGAAGGTTTACATACATTGACATATATTGAATATAGACTTATTCTACATAAAATGAATATACATTAAATATAGATATGGTCTACATGCAAAGGGCATACATTGACACAGACAATTCCTAAAAGATCAAGAATTCCAACAGAAAGAGTTTTGAACTAAAATGTAATTAAAACATTTTTTAGTGATTTAATCCAATGATAGCTTTTATACCCATTGAACTAAAATGTAATTAAAACATTTTTTAGTGATTTAATCCAATGATAGCTTTTATACCCATTGTATATGCTCGAGAGTGCCATGAAATAGTTGTTTAATTCTCCATGTTTTTCTCCTAAATATCTTTATCTTAACAATTGTATGTATTACCTATATGATTATTATAATATCCAATAACATTTTACTGCTTTATATACATGAAAGTAATTTTCTTTTTCCAATTTCAGGGTCAGAAATCTTTAGCATTGGATACAGCAATTGGAATGTGGCAATTATTGTTCGCTGAGAGGCAGTGGCCGCTAGTTGATCACTGGTGCCAGTTCTTACAGGTAGCTTCTAGACACTTGCTTTTCTTTGTATATATATTTTTTAAAATTTCTTTGGTTTGTAAGAATTAGTAGTAATTCTTGCAACAATAAATGATAAGGGTTTTTATGTTGTGCACCAATCCATAATTTCGTTTATGTCCATAATTTTGTTTTATGTACGTTTTCTGTTTTGGTTCTAATCATCAGGCTAAGCATAATAAAGCAATCTCAAGGGACACGTGGTCTCAGCTATTGGAGTTTGCAAGGGTAAGATGAAGTTTAAAACTATATGCTTGCCTGTATTTTTAAATGTTTTCTCAATTGGTTTCATGTCAGCACATTCGCTCAACTATCACAATAGGTTAATATATTATAAACAATGCAGAGGGAACATAGTTCACTTCTAAAGAAATAATTAAAGAAAAAGACTGCCCTGTCTTTCTGTAGGTTTTATACGAGATAGGATTGAAGACTTGAAAAATTTGGCTTCAGTTTTTTTGGTTCTTTCCAGCTGGATCATAGAACCGCAGGTTTATTTTCACGGATGTTTCTAAAGAAAGATACCATTTCTTATTTCCTGATATGGTCTTCCAATCTTAAAATGATTAGGCATTAGCATATGTATTATCGTAGATCAGCTCTTTTAAGCAGAAAATTGTTGGCCAATAATGTAGAGCTTCTTTCTGTTGCTAATTGCAAATGATCTATTTGCATCTGAATTTTCCTGTGTAGCAGGTAGACAAGGCAGACAAATGACTGTAAAAGTGCACTTTTAGCTGTATAGTCAAAAAGTTGTTTTGGATCTATCTTGTGAAAGTTCATTCAATTTGTTGAAATTTAAAAATTAAGAAGAATCTGCATTTGGTAAAGATTTACGGAACAAACTTCTACAATTCTGAGATTGTAAATATAAATATACAATTTCTCTGAGGAGATAAGAAGGTTAAAAGAGAACAATCACGTGTACTTTTGGTTAGCCTGTGATGCACGTGATGCTAATAAATATGCAGCTGCTGATTACTTTTATTTCTTCTGATAATGCAGACAGTGGATCATACGCTATCAAATTATGATGCGGAAGGTGCTTGGCCTTATCTTATTGATGAGTTTGTTGAGTACTTGCATGAGAATGGCATCATTCAAAATCTATGATGAAAAATGCGGCTGGTAAATTAGGCTGCAGAGTGATACCATCTTTCTCTAGTGTGATTGTAGTTGTGCTTCCTTGTCAAATGACATTTGTTTACTTTGAAACAATAATAAACCCCTTGAGAAGTACGTTTGACGACCTTATTTCTCTGTTGACAAATGGTAACATTCTCATTCCATGGGATTGCTGATGTGATATGTGCATTGTCTTGTAAAATAAATTGTAAGGAGCTTGCCGGATCATCCATCGTATGAATTTGATGTTTTAGAGGATCTTTTATTATTATTTTCAACAAGTATCAAAACTATTCCAAGTTTTAGGTAATGTGTGTGAGCTTGGAAAATAGGCAGAGAAAACCTGTGTGAGAATTGTGCAACGTACGTTTTTTGGTTGCCTGATAAAAAAATTCCTTAAGTTATGGAAAATGATAATCAAGAGTTAACAAACATTCCAACTGAGTAATTTAAAGATTCTATCTTGTACCGCAAAGGCCGGATGAATTCCATTCCACTAGAAAGATTATTGGACATTTCGTTTAGACAAGCAGTTGTGTGTGTTTGCAAGGAGTATACCGTAAAACGCCTACCTCTTTTTAACTCAGCAAAGTTTGGAAAGGTATGCTTGTGAATAAGCCTTGTGGTTTTCGATTCACAAGAGATAAAATCTCATAAGTTCATTGGTGGTAGGATTGAACTTATGAACCTTAAAGCCTTAGATTCGATTTTCATTTTAAGATTTTCTTTGTGAAGTATTTAGGAGATTAGATCGTGAGTTTTATCTGAACTATCCCTCCGATAAATAACAGCAGATTGGTTTGATTGGTATTTATACTTGGTTCGATAAATTAAGATTTTTTATCGTATATAAAAAGATAAATAAAATAATTGAAGGATTAATATTAGCCCATGAATAGTAGTGGGTCTTTACAAAATATTTGTTATCGTACATTTAAAACCGAACAGCTATAAATATATATGGAATTTGGGTATCCTTTCCAATTTGATTTTAGGATTGTGGTAAGGATATTAAAATGTTAGTGCCCAAGTCTTGGTATTAATTTATGAAGACATCTAAAAGAAAATGACATCCATTCTATTTTGGCTTGATGAAAGTCAATTCTTTTCACAATTTGAATGTGCTCTAGATTCAAGCTCAAATCTCTTGTGCGACTTGAAGAGATTTTACTAGTTGAATCAATCAATATCCAATAAAGTGTAAAAACGGCGTAAATTCAACTCTTGCCTTACTATAGCATGCATGGAGTGTATTTAACGTAAAGTAATTATTGTAAAATACCTATAGAGAGAATACAGTAAATTCAACTTAAGTGACTGATAAATGAACTTTCTGAGCATTGATGAAGTGAACAAATTCTTGAAACTTCGAGATTTCTATAGGTCTTATTTGAGATTTGAGAAAAAGACAAATGAATGAATTAGATTAATTTATGATTGATTCTCTCACAAGAAGTTAAAATCTCTTATTGACGACCATTATTATCTTACTAAGATGACTCCAACTGCTTCTGCAGAGAAAGCCACTTGTAACAAAGCTGTGAACATCGTAAACTAGATTAATTCAAGATATAAATGTTGGTTATATTCAAATCCGTGAAAGATGAAAAGTACTATAATGTTTTGAAAATAGGGATGAAGCTCCCTCGAGTTTATCTTCTCTCTCTTCATCCTCTTGATTTTTAGCAACTAATAATTCTAATCTCTTTTTGAAGAATCATTTCATTCTTAAGATTTAACTTGCTCAATTTGTCTGATATTTTTTTTTATTCTAGGAGAGATGGTGCAAACATATGCAAGAATCTATTACTCAACAAGCAGAGCTGTAATACCCTACATTTTGAGTTTAGAACATTTTGAGTTTAATGACATTTTATTCTAAGAAAGCACTTATGTCATTTTGAAAATTTTATATTTTGATATAACATTAGTCAAATAAACCTGTATTGATGATTATGAGGTAATTTGTAAGTTTTAGATGAAATTTGTTGAGTTTTTGAAAAATTCCATAAGGTTCTAAGTATGCATTTGACTCTTTGAATTAAATTTTTGTTGATCAGAAAGTTCAATTGATGATCGATTTGTTTATATGAAAATAAGACTGAATAAAAATTTTATCGAATCAAATATGAGTCAAATACAAAGTCAAATGAGAGAGAATTGAAGTAAAGAATAAAGCATGTCATCATCAGGTTTAATAAGGATTTCTTGTATAAACACTTGAGTTCTAACTTAAATTCTCATCGATCATACGGAGTTTATATATATAGTATGTTTTTGATGATGAAATTGTGTATTAAACAAAATTGATTAATTGGATGAAATTTTATGAAAATAAGTTAGTTATGTGCATTTTGTAATGTTTAATTTCTCAGCAATATTAATTCAAAATGGCCATATTTGTCACGCCCTGACCCTAGTCGGTCATGTGGCAATCGTCGCGAATCCCAAAAATATATCCTATTATTTAGAATGCACCTCTAAAACCCGTAAGGCATTAGTACCTGTTTTCAAACTCATTAACCAACAATAAAATAAAATAAAGGAAAATGGAAGAATTTTAATCACATTAACATCAATCTTAGTATTTTTACAAAATACAATATATAATCCTCATGGCCAAGCCAAATACATAAAATATCTTTATTACAAATCATTTTCTAAACAGTGGACCATAAAGTAAAAACTTGAGTCGAGTACCTGAAAACTGGCTGAATCACACTTCAGCTACGCTATGCCACGCCCGACTACACTATCCTGAAATG
>JAVXUL010000021.1:11985283-11997313 GCA_035590515.1 Trichilia minutiflora | reverse complement strand
TAAAGCATTGTATGGTTTAAAATAAGCTCCTAGAGCTTGGTATGAAAGGCTTAGTGAATTTTTATTGAAAAATGATTTTGATATGGGGAGTGTTGATAAAACTTTGTTTATTAATACCAAAGATAAAGACATTTTCATTGTGCAAATTGAAAGAGTTGTATGCCCTAAAAATCAATCACGATGTGATATGTGATTATAAATTATGTAAAAACTCTTGTAAATCTTATGATTAATAAAATGAGCATTTTATTTCATATGGCTTAGATAGGGCTTTCGAAGGCAGGCCTAGATCTATTACGCACCGGCTCTCACATTCTAGGTCTCAGCCACTTATCTAAATAGAAATGCAGTAGAGATCTCTAACCTTATATAATCTAAGAGGAGTTGAAGTTTCCTCTAACACTTATTCGTGAGAAAATTTTGAAAGAGAGAAGAGTTTGTGAAAGAGAGAGATTTAACTGGGATACAATACCCTTCTTTATTAACAAAGCACAATTTATACAGGTATGCAAACATTAATCTTAAGAACTAGAAAACGAATTAACAAGCAATCCTTAATTACTCAGTCAACATTGCTGGACAGATTCCACATTTTCATGTATGCGTTAACAATATTTTTCATGCATGAGCATGTGCTGGCTTCTTTATTTCTTTGGCACCTGTGAGATTTGCATGCTAAGGTTATATGTGTATGTGTGCATGTGGGTTTTGCATGCATGTTGCACGTAACATTGTGCTTCCTTTTCAAATGACATTTGTTTATTTTGAAACAATAATAAACCCTCTGAGAAGTACTTTTGACAATCTTATTTCTCTGTTGACAAATGATATATAACATTCTTATTCAATGCGATTGCTGATGTGATATGTGCACTGCTTGTGAAATAAATTGTAAGGAGCTTATCGGATCGTCCATGGTATGAATATTATTTTTTAAAGGATCTTTTATTATTATTTTTAACAGGTATCAAAACTATTGCAAGTTTTAGGTAATGTGTGTGAGTTTGGAAAATAGGCAGAGAAAACCTGTGTGAGAATTGTGCTACGTTTTTTTGGTTGCCTGTTAAAAAAATTCCTTAAGCTATGGAAAATGATAATCAAGAGCCAACAAACATTCCAGCTGAGTAATTTAAAGATACTATCTTCTACTTCAAAGGCTGGATGAATTACATTCCACTTTAGAGATACTATCTTGTACTTCAAAGGTTGGACGAATTATGTTCCACTAAAAAGAATTATTAGACATCTCCTTTAGACAAGCATGTTGGGTGTGTTTGCAAGGATTATACATTAAAACATTTATTATTATTTTTTTTCATTCAACAAAGTTTGGAAGGGTATGTTTGGGAGTAAGCCTTGTGGTTTTCAATTCACAAGAGATGAAATAATTGAATGATAAATGTTAGCTCACAGATAATAGTGGGCCTTTACAAAATATTTGTTCTTGTACTTTTAAAACAGAAGACATAAATATATATGAAATTTGAGTATACTTTCCTCTTTGTTTTATGGATTGAGGTAAGGATATTAAAATGTTTGGGCCCAAGTCATGGTATTAATTTATGAATCTGTAAGAAAATGACACATTCTATTTATGAAATTCAATTCCCTTGCCAATTTGAATGCGGATTAGATTCAAGCTCAAATCTCTTGCGCGAGTGGAAGAGATTTTACTAGTTGAATGAATTAATATCCAATAAAGTGTAAAAATGGTGTAAATTCAACTATTGCACTACTACAGCATGCATGGAGTGTATCCTAACGTAATTATTGTAAAATACCTATAGAGAGAATATGGTAAATTCAACTTAAATGGCTAATAAATAAACTTCCATGAGCATTAATAAAGTGAACAAAAAGTCGGGGAACTTTGACGTAATACCTCCAAAAGAATTAAATTAAGGGTATTTTAGTCATGTTGCGTATCAAGGATAAATTTTATTATTTTATAAATTTTATGTTTAGGAGTTGAAAATTAAGTTACTAATTTTATGATTATAAAATAACTAGATATAATATTCTTTAATTTTGTTGAGGTGAATCAAACTACTTGAGCGAAGTAAATAGTATGGTGAACAGTAATAATCTTTGAAATATATCGTTTATACTTCATTTTCCTTATTCTTTGATCTAATTAATATTAACTTCATTCAAGTATGTTATGCTCTTACAAAAAATTAGTTCAGAAGATGTTAAAATAGTTTGGGAAAGTTATAATTCATGCATATAATTTTGGGTTTGGAGTATATTTCGATATTTTTATTATAATTTGAGTTAAGAAACTCGGATTGAGGCAATTCTTGATGCATTAAAAAAGTTTACACATAGAACTATTTTACATATCTTGAGTTATAAAAGTCGAAATGAAGTATTGTAAAATTTTGGATAAACTAGAGACATTGAGAAATAACATATTTAAAAATAGGTTTGAGATATGAGAAGACAAATTTTCAAAAAATTCTTGAATTGGGCTGTTTTGCAGGAGCGTGTAATCAGGACAATTGGTACAAAATATATTATAACTTTAGTTAAAGATATCCGATGTATAAATCGTAAAATTCTAAGAAAACTAGACTTATTAGGAACTAACATATCAAAAATTCAGCCCCTTAGCTTGTTAGAATAGTTTATAGAAAATTTCAGAAATTAACTTACCTGTCAACTCACTATGAATTATAAAGGTTTCACGTATTGTATCTATAACTCGAGTTGACAATTTCAAATAAAAAATCTATAAAGTTTGTAGATTAGTTTATCACTTAAACTTTTCAATAGGTTATTCCAAGCTTAAATCGGGCTTATCGGTATTAATTTGAAAGTATTTCTTTGTCAATCGATTTTAACGTTCTTATATGTTGTTTTATATTCTATATTCGCAAAGGGAGCCTCCACCACCACCATTATCTTAGACGAGTAAATCCAAGAGTTGGTTCTCCAATTGTGAGTGGATATTTGCTATATTTATCTTGTTTTCATTTACTTTCAAAATGTTCATTGAATATTAGATTTTCTTTACGTATTATCAATTATCATGTGAAGAAGTTGATGAGCTACTTGGATTTAGGCCAGGAGAATGTCACTATGTTTTGAGATATAGGCTATTTTATGATATTTTCTTATTATTTTGATTTATAGCCAAATATTTGAGAATTGAATAATTATTTGTATATATATGCATATGCTAAGAATTTTATGTTGTGGGTTCATAAAAGGAATGATTTGTTAATGAGTTGTTTAGCTATCGACACAATTGGATATATATATAATTACTGAGAAATTATGTTATTATGAACCCAGTAAACATCATAATACTTTACTTTTGTTTTTTGTATTTTTGATATGATGTTTTGGCCTGTATTTTATTTTTTCTTACTCCTAGCTAGAAGTTATAAGGGGAGAATTTCATGTGCTCTGAAAGCATGTTTTGATATGTATTCTATATAGTTATCAATATATGTGAGAAGTAGGGGGCAAAGGGAGTTTTGAATTCGATAACCTGATATCTGTATACATCTTTGAATACTTTTATGATAAATCTGTAGTTGATGTTTTGTTATTTGTATTTTATACCTGAAAATGAATTTGCTTATAGATGTGTTTTATTTTATACCTGAAATCTATTTTACTTATAGCGTATTGTTTTACCATTACTTTCAGTATTCACTAACTGAGTTTTCACAAAAGCTCATTCCACCACAACTTTCAGTTTTTTTAGGATTCAGTCCTTAGCGAGGATTATTTAAAACTTTTTGGAAGAGTATTGGAAATCTAGATCTCCATATGTCACCTAGGTGTTATTATTTCGCATAAGTCCATATATTTTGTATTTCGAGCTTAATGTCCAAGTGATGTATATTCACTGTATGTATGGCTTTTGTTTATCTTTGTATATATTTTACATATAACTATATTGATGTATGATTATCATGGTGTTGATGGATATGGAACCTTTATTTTCTGATCTTAAGTTTCATTTATCACATGCATTATCTACGTCACAGGTTATTAGTCAGGCCTATTTGAGGTTTATGGGGATAGGATATCCCTTCTTCCATACCGTATAATCTCGAGTTTTGGGATATGACATTCGAGATTTTTATAGGTCTCATTTCGAAAAAAGATAATTGAATAAATTAGATTAATTTATGATTGATTCTCTAAATTTCATAAGTTAAAATCTCTTATTGACTTGATCATTATTATCATATTAAGATGACTCAAAACTACTTCTACAGAGAAAATCATTTGTAGCAAAGTTGTGAACATCTTAAACCAGAACGAAAGTGAAGTTCAGGATATAAATGTTGGTTAGTTCTGTGTTCAAAACCATCAAGTGCTTATTCAAGTAGTTGAAAGGTGAAAAGCACTATAATATTTTAAGAATAGAGAGAAATTCCTTTGGGCTTATATTATCTTTCTTCATCTTCTTGATTTTTAGTAACTGATAATTTTGATCTTTTTCTGAATAAGTTTAACTTGTTCAACTTAAACACATGCAAGAATCTGTTATTTGGAGAGTTAAACTTTCAAAGGTCTTCGTGTTGACAATCATAATGGTGCAACGGTTTGCTTGTTAGAGGGATTTACTTTTTATTATTGTACAAAATTTCAGTACCAATGCATGAGCTATAAGACTTAAAATAGTCTTCCAGCATTCAAATCTTTATTTGGGTTGAGTGTGCCTTATGCTTAAGCACCATCAAGGTACAATCCTCCTAAAGTGATGTTGCTTGCTTTTGAAGAAATTTCATAATCTAGCAATCTTGAAGCAATGTTTCTTAGAGAAGCTTCAAAACCTAGCCTTTAGGGGAATATTTTTCCTTTATTTGAAGAACAATCAAAAGAAATGTCTCTTAGAGAAACTTTAGAACCAAGACTTTACAGAAAAATTTCCTTTATTTGAAGGACAATTAGAAGAAATGTCCTGTAGAGAAGCTTCAGAACTGAGCCCTTACAGCAAAAAAAATCTTGGAGAAGATCCAGGGTTGAGTCTTGTAGAAGAAGTTCCAAAATCCAACCTTTTTGAGGAAGATATATGTCACACTCCGATAATCCGGATTGTGATGACATGAAGGCAGGGATATCCCACCCTATATACCTCAGACAGACTTGATCGATAACCTATAATATAGATGATGTAGATAATAAATGAAACTCATAACTAGAGAATAAGGGTTTCATACCCATCAACACTAATATACTTATATGTAAAATAATAAATATATAATTGTAAAAAATATATATAAAGATAAACAAAAGTTATACATATAGTGAATATACATCAGTTGGGAGTTAGGCTTGAAATACAAAACATATGGACTCATGTAAAAATATAACATCTAGGTGATTATATGGAGATTTGGATTTTCAATACTCTTTACGAAAGTTTCAAATAATCTTCACCTAGAACTAAAAGCCTATTTGGCTAGATTTTTTTTAGTTTAAAAACTGAAAAGAAGCTCTTGTATAAAATAAGAAGTTAAAAATTTAAGATAAAATTGTTTGGTAAGTATTTTATAAAAAAAATTTTGTTTATTATTTTATATGAATAAATTATTTGGCAAAATAATTTAAATAAGCTCTACTTTTAGTTAAAAGGTAAAAATGACTTAAAAAAATTTATAATATTCTAAAAAACTGGAGTTTATAAAAAAAAAAGAAATAAAAGTTTATTTTTATAATTTTTTTTGTAGAGTTTATTTGTTCATATATATATATCAAAAAAAAGCTACTTGTTTTTTTAAGAGCTTATGAAAATTAGTATTTGGCTAAGCTTCTCTTTATAAGGAAAAGATAAGTTGAAAAAAAAAACAGTCAAATAAGTACTAACTCCTACAAAATTGGAAGTTGTGGTGGAATGAGTTTTTTTAGAAAAAACTCAGTTAGTGGATATTAAAAATAGTAATAAAACAATAAATTATAAGTAAAATAAATTTCAAATATAAAACATATCTATACGTAAATCCATTTTCAGGTATAAACACAAATAACAAGATATCAACTGTATGCTTTTTATAATATCAAAAATAAATATCAGAGTATTGGGTTTATCAAAGAAGCATGTAGAGATGTATACAGATATTAGGTTATTGAATTTAGAATTCTCTTCGCCGCTTACTTCTTATATGTACCGATACCTATACAGAACACATATCAAAACATGCTTTCAAAGTACATAAACTCTCCTCCTTATAACTCCCGACTAGGGGTAAAGAAAAATGAAATATAGGTTAAAATATTATATTAGAAATTTAGAAAATAAGAAAAGTATTAAAATGCTCATTCAAATTATAATATCACAAATCTAAGTAATATAATCATCATAAAATATTTACAACCAAACCATAATAGGCCTTCTCGACCAAATACACATCATTTTTTTCACAAAATCATTTATAAAATATAAGAAAATTTAGCATTTATCGTAAGCATAATCTATAAAGCAGCTTATCTTTTTATCAAGCAGTAATTATTTGCTATTAAACATTTTAAATGAAAAGATAATAAGATTAAAATATAAAAATATCTACTCATAATTAGAGAATTAGCTCTTGGATTTATTCATTTAAGATACTGATTGTGGTGGCGACTTCCTTTGTGAATCTAGAATACAAAACAATATATATGAACGTTAAAGCCGATTATTTGGAATAATCTATTGAAAAACTAAAGTGACAAACCAGTCTACAAACTTTATAGATTTCTGATTTGAAATTATCTAACTCAAGTTATAGATATAATACGTGAAACCTTTCTAAATCATAATGGGTTGACAGGTAAGTTATTTTCTGAAACTTCTTGAAAATTATTTCAGTAAGCTAGGGAGTTGAATTTTTGATATATTGGTTCCTAATAAGTTTAATTTTCTTAGAATTTTACGGCTTAAACGTTGGAGATATCTAGCTAAAGTTATAACATATTTTATACCTATTGTCCTGATTATATACCCTTATAGAACAGTCCAACTCAAAATTTTTTTGGGAATTCGTCTTAAGATATCTCAATTCTATTTTTGAATATGTCATTTCTCATAGTCTCTAGTTTCTTTAGAATTTTACGGTGCTTCATTTCGAGTTCTATAACTTAAGATATACATAGAAATGTGAATATTGTTCATTGAGCTCCTAATTCTTGGTTTTCATATGATTTAATGATTCCAAGAGTTTTCAATGCTGCAATCATACCATAAACTTCACAACACATCATATATAAGTAGTATAACTTATCATTAGAACCTAATCAAGCTCAAATCAAAAAATTAAGAAAAACTCATTTCTAGAACTTCATCAAAATCAACAATTAATGGAGGAAATAAGAAGAAAAGTATACCTTAATCTTTATAAAACTTGAATCTTGAAAGATTATTAAGTCATTAAGCTTAATTGAGGAGGATTTTACAGATTAAATTCGTAGCTTAGGGTTAGAGCAATAAGAAGAGTGAAGAAGATGAAGAAATAAGAGAGTTTATATATTTCTTTAGGTGGTTTTGCTACAGTATTGGACTTTTTATGATTTTGGTCCATTTTCACAAGTTTGTATTCATAATTAGAGAAAGTGTTCAACATATAAAAAGTTGTTCTATGTGTAAGTTTTGTAACTCATTAAGAATTACCTCAATCCAAATTTCGTAGCTCAAGTTATAATAAAAAACTTGAAGTATGCATTTGAGTTTTAACTTTCCCAAGTTAGTTTAGTATCTTCTAAACTAATTTTTGTACAACCATAGAACGTTTGAACTACACAAATATTAGTTAATCAAAGTATGAAGAAAATGAAGTATGGATGTCATTTTTCAAAGGTCATATTCACCTCGTTCAAGTGGTTCGATTCACCTCAATAAAATTATGAGATATTATATTCAATCATTTTATAATCATTGATACGGAGTTAGTAACTCGATTTCAATACCTAGACATGAAATTTATAACATAACAAAATTTGTTCCTTGTGCGTAACATGACTAAATTATCTTTAGTCTAATTATTTTAGGGGTATTACTATATGTTTCAAGGAGATTCTTTATTTTGTTGAAGATTTCTATTATGTCGATGCTCTTTATTCTGCCTCCAGATTCTCTGGAGGAAATGAAGCTTCCATTTAAATCTGGAGAATACCTTTAGATTAGCATATCGTATTGTAGTTTGTTGCTGGTTCTGGTTGTAGTTTCTAATTCAGATTAATAATAATTAGTCGTATGCCTGTCGATAGTCTCTATCAAAAAATTTTCTTAGCGCGTTCTCTTGAAGTACTCAAGTTTGATCATAATACAATAGTCACAATAATATAAAATTTTCTTCATTTTACCTCATATTTTGACAATTTAATTATAAGATTTTGATTCCCAAAATCTTGTTAGATGTTCTAAACCATATATAGCCTGTCACACCCTTGAGTTGGGATAGTGATGGCATAGAGAGAGGGATATCCCATCTTCACAAACTTCAAACAGACTTAATCGATAATCTGTAATGCAAATAATATATATATAATTCAATGTCATAATTGAAGGGTTTCATGCCCACTATTACCATATCACTCATATACCTAGAGAATACAGGTGTATATCATATATATACAGGAATATATAAGACATACAAGCAATATATATGTCTATACATACATCATCGAGCGTTGAGTCCCAATGCATAAAATTATAGACCCATGAAATGTAATATTTAGGTGACAATGAGAAGAATCTAGAACTTCAATGTTCTTACGAAAATCCGACTAATCCTCACCTAAGAAAGAAGTCCTGTACGCACTGGGAATTGTAGTGTGGTGATTTTGAGAAAAATTTAGTAAGTAAATAATGAAACAGTACAAAACTATATAAATATACATATAACCATAAAAAAATAAAATTTGAAGCTAAATCAATTTTATATGAAACTATAATATCAGGGCATTTATAACATGTTTATAAACTTGTAAAATTATATTTTCAGAGAGTTTAATATAAAAAAGAAGCATGCAGAGATGTTTACAGAAATGGGTCAGACAATAAACCGCCCTTCGCCCCTTACTTCTTATATGTATCAATATCTATACAGAATAGATAATATAATATGCTTTCAGAGTACATATACTCTCTCCTTTATGTCTCCCAGCTAAGGGTAAGAAAATACGAAATGATAGCTAAAAACGAAGTATCAAAAACAAAGGAAATAAAGATAATCATAATAATGATGAATAAGATCATAGTATCTTAAGTTTTAGTAACACATATCAAATCAAAACATTAGCTAAAACAAATTTATCAAAATATAATTTTTCTTTATTGGTATTAATTGAGTAAATTTGAGCAATATTTCCAAAAAAATGTACGTGTATATATACGATATCGAGAACATAACAATACATAAACATCAACAAAGAATCTCTGTATTTCTGGATGGAAAATGAGAAATTTGGAGAAAAATTAAGAAAATAATAAAGTAAAAGTAAAAGAGAGAAACCCATGAAAGAAATATTTTTGGGAAGCAAATGAATTATCTTGGCTTGTTTTGTCTCAAATATATGTTAATACATGAGTAAATGATGGAATTGCCTTGGAGGATCTGAAACAAATAAAAGAAAAAATGATGTAATAAGGATAAATGTGATTTTTCTTATCTTTTTGTATATCAGTTAACTTTTAGGCTTCGATTCTCTCTCCTCTAACTTTAGATTTGACTCAAATTTATTTTTATGAAATCTTTATTATGTTCTCTTTCTGTAGAAATAAATGGTTCGTCATTTGGACTTTCGGATCAACGAGAATTTGACCTAAAAGCTTGAGTGTGCAAATGAGATTTTTGAAAACAAATTTTTCAACTTATCAATTCTTCATAAATTCGACCCCAATCATAAAGTAATCAAGAATGCATAATTATTAATATAATTTAGAGCACTTGGACATATATTTTATGAAATAACAAAAATGTACTTATATATAAAATGATTAAATTACTCTTGTTTCAAATACAGAGTGTTGGATAACCAAAATTCTATTTGATAAATAATTATTGAAGAAGTGTTTCCAAAGTCTAAAAAAAAATAAAAAACATTGTCTACATAAACCTTCAATGCAACTTCAGGTTAATTGACATCTAGTGGAGATATAGTGATGTTGCAAATAAAGGAAGGATTCAACTTGTATCCAAGATAGAACTCGAATTAAGTGTAAGAGAAAAGCTAGATTTTTTAACCAAAACTTATTATTTTCTTGTAGTTGTCACTTTCATGCAGAAACTCTATTATTTATAAATTAAAGACTGAGTATCAAGGGCTAATAAAAATTATGTTTCGTACATATATTTTAATCACATGTGAGCTCTAGTTACTGTGAACTTAATTATTGTAAGCAGAGTAGATTCTTAGATATATCAAAAGAGGTTTTGCATTTGCTCTTCTTTTGATTTCTGTTAATTAATCAAATCATATGTGCCAACGAGCAACTTAGAATTATATCAACTCATTTAAGTTGAGACAACAGTAGAAATAAATTTCTTGGAAAAAAATTTAGCTGATAAATCAATATTAGTAACTCAAAAGTTTCTAAATGAGGAATCAATGTGTAATTGAAGGCGCTAACGAATTCCAAGATATAACAAAACAAATCAGATGCTTATTCTGTTAGAGAAATTAGAAAAAGTTTCAGCTACTAAATACAGCAGACTTTCATCCTCACATCAAACCAAAGGTAAAGTAGCAACATTGGAGTTACTTCTATAGAAATACATATGCATATGTAGGCACAAACTCTCAAATCGCTCCAACAACTAAGAGCGCAATTCATGACTGCTTTCCCCTCTTGATCTCCATCAGGTGGTCGTGGATGCACCAAGGAAAGCTAAGAAAATGGTCCCGATTTCCTAGTTCCCTGTTGTAAAATCCCCAATAATTTGGATGGTAAGTAACATGATACCATGCGGAAGCTTTGGCATGTATGTCATCAGGATTAGAAATGGATTCATTTTTATTCTTGTTGAACCAGGCCTGAGCTTCCTTCTTCAAAGACCCTACAGCCAAAGAAATATCTTCCAAATCTCTTTTCTTATCAAAGGATTTTCCCATTTCTGTGATCCACCCACCCACAATTTCAACCTCAGTTTTGATACCATAATAAACCATCAAGATTCGTAACTTGATATCATACTGAGTTTTGTATTTGACAGCATTGTTGATGTATTCCCTAAACCCATCAACTTCCATATAAGGATCATAAAACTGCGTTGCCACGTCCTTAGTGAAGGATTTAATTGTGGCAGTTGGTGGTGGAATGCCTTTAACTTCTCGATAAAGCTTTCCAGTAATACGTTGGGATTCATAGCTAGCTTTGTCTTGCTTCTCCATGAAATCTGGACGATCTTTAACACGTAAGTGATCGGGTATATAGGCTGCTACTCCAGTTTTACAGAAGTCTACAGCAATGGAAGCCAGTTTCGCGAGCTCAAGACATGGAGTGCTCATCGCCTTCTCAGGTTCTTTATCTGCAAAGACTATATGGGCCTTGCAAATGATGCCCAAGCTGTCATTGACTATGTAGTCCACAAAATACTCTTGCACATCCTACAACATGCAAGTAATAAATATGCTCAAGAGCAAAGAAAAAGTTCGCAATAGAATACACAGTTTCAATTCATTTCAGCATGTTACTATGAGATTAAGTAATACCTCAATTGTCACATCACGATTTACAATCCTTGCTGGAGGTGGGGCGTAATCCATGGGCCGAAATTGAAGAGGAGGAATAAGATCATGATCCCAGCAGACAAAGTAGACATCGCTATCAGGATCACTCCCCGAACACTCGTTTGTATGAGGTCTAAAAATGTAACTAATGTCAGTTTGCAAATAGGTAGATATATATTACATCAAATACAACAGAACAAGCTACAGAACAATATTCTATCATTGATCTAATCTGAAATGCAAGTTTTTCTTGCAAAATGATTTACCTTTCTCCTTTTGCTGGGAAAACTACACAATCCACCATATGGTGGAGAGCTGGCACATCTACAGCTTTTAAAACGCGCATATCTCCTGGGT
>JAVXUL010000021.1:11970760-11982559 GCA_035590515.1 Trichilia minutiflora | reverse complement strand
GCATTACACCTTCCATATTTATTATATACCTCATTCATAACGTCTATATAAAGATCAGAGCTATACAAACAGTTTTTTTCCCTAAAAAATTGTCTTTATTTGTTCTCTTTATAAATCAATGGATTGATAATGGTAGATAATAAATAAAATAATAGATTAAAATAATTAAAATCATTATGATAAAAATTTCATTTTTTTTATTTTGGGATTCGCAAGAAAGTTCGACCCAACAATGCTCAAGCTTAAAAGCAAATCAGCAATGCCGCTACTCAACTTGAAACCCAGCTAACGATGTAGTACCTGGATAAGATAAAACTCACGAACTATCCCAAATTCTTATAAAGCATACATTCCCTGGACTCGAACCCATGACCTAGAGACCAGGTCCAAGGCTCTTGGGGGCTTGTGCAGAGCGACCTTATCTAAAATCCAAACATAGATTTGTATACCTAGAATAAGCCCATAAAATTTTAATTATTCCATTATTTTAAAACTTGCATCAAAGAGATGTCGAAGCTCATGTGAAGACGAACGCCACTCAAAACCAGAAAAAACTGAATCACTAACAAATTTTCTAACTAATTCCTTCGATCTAAACTCAAAAGCCATGCAGTAAAATTGCAGCAACACCAAAACATCTTTAGCATTTAGTTGTGTGCTGCAACCAATGCCATATGCTCAATCAGGTCCAGAACTCGAGAGCTGCAAGAGAAATTGAAAAAAAGAACTCAAGACACCATCACAATGACAACACGTAATCCGTTTCACCGACTATGTTAGAGTGCGGGATGATGTACCTGTATCCCCATTCATTATCATACCACGATACTAGCTTCACAAAGGATGCACTCAACCCAATCCCCGCCTTGGCATCAAAAATACTTGATCTACAATGAGTAAGATCATAAAAGATAAATGTGGACTGAATAAATGTGATACATAGATGCGTGGGGATATTAAAGTCACAAGGAGCAATGCTAGAAATCAGAGAATACCAGGAGAGGGAGAGTTCTACCTCGGGTCTCCAACAAAATCATTAGAGACAACATCCTCATCAGTGTATCCAAGAATGCCTTTCAGTGGCCCCTCTGAGGCATACTTTATGGCTGATTTGACATCTTCATAAGAAGCACTCTTCTCAAGTCGACAAGTTAAGTCCACAACAGACACATTAGGAGTTGGGACACGGAAGGCCATGCCAGTAAGCTTTCCATTGAGGTCTGGAAGGACTTTTCCCACAGCCTGCAGTATAGAAATTTTTTTTCCAAATTATACCCAGACAAAATTTTAAGTGAAAATTCAGCAAAGAGAGTAGAGCATCCATATCTTACCTTAGCAGCACCAGTTGAACTAGGAATGATATTTTGTCCTGCTCCACGTCCTCCTCGCCAGTCCTTCATTGAAGGACCATCAACAGTTTTCTGTGTAGCTGAACTTTGAAGATAATAACCATGTTAATCAAAATATCCACACCAATAAACCCGTTAAGCACATTTGAGAGAGAGAAAAATACCTGTGATTGAATGTACAGTGGTCATTAGACCTTCAACAATACCAAACTCCGCATGAACCACCTGTGAAATGTAAATAGCAATCCATTAACCATACCCAGGGTTATAAAAGACACATAATCATAAATTTTGTTTAAATTACATGACTAATTTTCCCAGAGTTACTCCTGCAATTATCACTTTTATGTTTTCTCTATTAATCTATACACTAGCTTTGGTATTTTGTATTATATCTTATTTTGTACAAACAGAAGAGAAACATGATAATGCCCTTCAAACAATAGCTTAAGATGCAACCAAACCCAAGCCATTAAAAGGCTTGAAATATGATAATGCAAATGAATGTAACCTTAGCAAGAGGAGCCAGACAATTGGTAGTACAGCTTGCATTAGAAACAATGTTCATGCTAGGCTTGTATGTGCTCTCATTCACTCCTACCACAAACATAGGTGCATCAGCTGATGGAGCTGATATTACCACTTTCTTAGCACCACCCTGTATAACAAAGTCAAGAAAAGCTCACGTTGAGGCCCGCAGATTTATGGAGATAAACTGATAGTGAGCCAATAAAATAATACCAAAAGCATATAACCACCTAACCTTCATGTGAGCTGAAGCCTTGTCCATCATTGTAAAAACCCCAGAAGATTCCACAACATAATCAACCCCATAATCACCCCAAGGGATCTCAGCTGGGTCCCTAGATAGAGAATAATTAATTGTTTGCCCCTCAGTAGAATTAATATACTAATGTTTGAAAAAAAAACATCCAGGTATATATGATGTCATTTGATTTCCAGCAACATACCTTTTGTTGAAAACTTTAACCTGCTTCCCATTTATTTCCAAGGTGGACTCATCCACAACATTGAGAGTTCCCTTGAAAACACCATGAGTAGAATCATACTTAAACATGTAAGCCTGAAAAAGAAAGAGAGAAACAATGAATTACAATCATTCTCATATAGTGGAAGAACTTCAACAACCATAAGGATGAGTTAACATGATAAGTCTCACACTAATAGACACGAGAAATCAGTCACCTGGCAAGAAACCAACACCGTGTAAAAAATAAAACCATACATTGAGACAAAACAAGCACGATCAAGTTCATTATTAGTTTATACAATACTGTACAATATTAGCCATTCAAAGAATTAGTATGCATTTTTCTGGATGCTCTAGAAAACAGAGGTAACTTAGATCGGACTCAAACTTCATGATTAGGGTACTAAAATAAGTATTTCACCAAGATACAAGCTTCCAAATGGAAGTGTCTTGAACCAACAGAATACATTTAACTGTATATAAAAGAACTGCATGCGAAATACCTTCTATATGCCATCACTGATATTTAAAAGACAAATAAATTAATTTCAGATACAAAGATAAAGCTTAAAGCTCTATCGAATGCATTACAAATTAACACCACATGAAGTATAAGTAAAACCAAATAGAATAATTTAGTGAACCATAAATTAGCAATTAGAAATCATAACCAAAAAGATAAACAGAACGCAAACTGTATGAAAGAGCAACTGATTGTACATTGTACCATGTATTTGGCATCAATAAAAGGATCATTGACTGCTACTACATCAACATCATCCCTGGAGGTTGCTATTCGCAAAACCAACCTTCCAATCCGACCAAAACCTGCATAAATTTAGCTGTCACTTGCATTGATTTCTTGCATATCACTACAATAAATTTTTAAAATATGAAATCAGTCAGTCTTTTACTTCTTCCCACTACACAACTCGTGCATTCATTTCTCAAACAGATAATTAACCATGTGAAAATCATCTAATATTCAATTAACTGGAAGAAGATTATAAACAGTAAGCAAAAAAAGATCTTGATAATTGATAGTTTTCCTCAGATGCATTTATCTAGCAGAAAACTATACACAATGTATATGTAGCCTCATTTCATATATACATTCAGTTACAATAACATCGATGCAAATCAAATTGCATTAACACCTTGTAATTTCAATCCTTCAGCAATCTATGTTCACATCTAATCAAAATAATGTATACTAACAGAAAAAAAAAAATTCTTCACCACTTTCGTAATCTTAATACACTGAATTGAACTGAAAGCATTTCCACTGAGATTGAAATATTCTAAATCAAGTATACTTAATTAATCTTAATACACTCAATTGAACTGAAAGCATTTCCACTGAGATTGAAATATTCTAAATCAAGTATACTTAATTATGTAAATATATATATATATATCCACACAACCATAATTGAAAGAGAGTACAACTTCAAACACAAAAAAGTACCATTAATTCCGACCTTTGTCTTCCCATCACTCCGTGATTCTAAACAAAACAAAATAAACCAAACACAAAATCAACACATACATCTTCTGTAATATATCGTAGATTATTAAGCATTAAAAGCAAATCCTTTGATTCTTACTTGGAACTGTGGGAGGCATTTCGGTTGCCGTAGCTTTGATAGGTTGGATACTCTGGGCAACACATTTGCTGTATAATATAATGTAATATTGATAACTATCAACTACAAAAAACACAGAATTCACAAAATATAGTGAAAAATGTTAACTTCTACATACTCAACTGTAAAGAAGAAGAAGAAGAAGAAGAAGAACCACTTGGAACTGAAGCACCAAATATGCTTGAAGCGTTACAATCAAAACCAACAGAAAACGGGCGCTGAAAATTAATCAAAGAGGTAAAATTAGAATCGAAAAGCAAAATCTCAACCAAGCTTCCACAAATTGTTACTAAAAATGGCAAAACTCTTTTTGGTTGCGACAGAATGTTAGCAAAGAAATTAAAAAGAAAATCATATTTATTATCAGAATCACATAAACAAAGTTCTATGGAAGACAGAGCATGGTAGATTTAGACAAACTATCATAAACATACAAACTTTTTCTCTGACAGACGAATCAAGTATGAGCTCAGATCAGTTTTAACTACTTTCCTCAGTTTACAATGAAGCAAATTAAAAAAAATAAAATAAAATAAAACAATTAACAATCAGTTTGCCAACCAGCTACCAAACAGGAAATTCAAAATCAACAAAATATTACGAAACGACACGAAGTGCTGAAAGCGACGTTGATCGGCGAAGTGTAAAACCTTAAATCGATCGGACAGCAAGGGAGATAGGTCGGCGCGAGAGTTTTGAACGAGAGAAGCTGAGGCCGTAGATCTGAGAAGAGAAGCGAAGGCCATTCTCTCCAATGACACCATTACGTGTTCTCTCAGCACTAAAACCCTACTAAATAAACCAAGAGAGAAAAAGTTGTGCTGTGGCTTTCGAGAAATTACAAACCGAAGTGTTTTAAAAAGCAAAAGTGTTTTTTAATTTTTCTTTTTCTTTTTCCTTTTCTTTTTTTTTTATTTTTGTTACGACAGCTGTGCGTGTTTTTTAGAAGCCAGAAAAGTTGAGCGGAGATTCTGACGTCCAAACTGCATACCAACTTTAGCTTCCTTCGCTTTCTGGCTGCGTACGTAACTAGAAATGGAAGAGTTTATTTACCGTAAGAGTGATTCTATGGTAACTCCTTTGTTGCACCTATACAAATATTCCACGTGTAACAATGAAAGTATGTTATTGAAATCTGGAACGGAGGCAGGCTAACAATTCTCAGTACTCCGATGAGAGCGACTGTGTTGGAGTTGTCTTTGGGGGAGCTGAGCTAGGAAATGGTGAACGACCCCTCGAAAGCCACGTCAGACCATACTGTTCCCTTTGTTGAGATTTTTCCTGTATTTTGATTTAGCTGGTCTTACACACAAGTCAACTGATTTCACGTTTATGGTTATTGGCTGTTAGATACAGTTCTATTGAACGAAGGTACTAACATCACTAAATAGTCAGGCTAATTTATAAAGTTAATATAAAATTATAAAAAAAAAAATTACAACAAAAGAGTTACAATAGATATGGCATACCCATACATTATCAAATATATTACATGTTATTTATTTATGTCATTTGTTTGGTTCATGGGATGACAATAATTAATTCTTAATTATTTATGTTTTTTTACAGATATTAAAATAATTTATGCATTAGTGTCCAAAAAGTCCTTAGTGTTACCGATGATTTCATGTGTGTAGCAGAAATTCCATGGTTGGACACGGCTTCAGGCCTAAAAAGGTCTGTGATACTTAACCTCTATTTTATTTCTCTTTACATGTAGCCTAGCAAAGGCTAGTTGGAGAAACCAAGAATTAACTTAGCTTATTGACAGCAAAAGCTATATCAAATTATGAGTAACATAATGAATATCGCTAATAATACTTCGATAAAAAGTAGGATCAGTAAATAAATCTCCTTTCAGTTTTTGTAAGTTTCAGATTAGTTATTATAGGAGTATCACGCTTTGCCCTGTTAGCTCTTTGCAGAAGATCATCGATAGACTGATGCTGGGATAGATGAATACCAGATTCAAAATGAGTTACCGCAATGTTCAAAAAACAGTTCAAAGAGCCAAGATTTTTGAGTGTAAATGTCATATCAACTGAGAAGCAAAACCAGAAAGCAGGGAAAAGTTTGGACCAATAACCAAAATATCAACATATATTAGCACCAAGATAAGCTCTGAAGTAAAAATTTTGTAAAAGAGAAAGGTATCAACTCTGCAGTTTTTGAATCTGCAACATAGTAATGTATTCTTAAATTTGTCATACCAAGCTCTAGAAACTTGTTTAAGACCATAAAAGGCTTGTTAAGCTTGCACACTGCAGAAGACAAAGTAGAGTGCATAAAGCCTTCAGTTTGAGTCATGAATACTGTCTCTTGAAGATCTCCATTTAAGAATACATTATTGACATCCAACTGCCTTAGAAACCAATTCTGAACACCTCCCTATTTGCTTGTTATAAATAAATAATGCCAAAATCTCCATCCCTTATTCACAACTGACACAAGAACACATTCTCCATGTTGTAAAATTTCATTAAAAACAACTTTCTCTTGTAAATCATCCTTCAATTAAAAATCATGGTCAAAGTTGTAGGAGGAGAACAACCCAAGTAGGATCCGATGGAGAAGATGACGAAGAAAATGAAGATCATGATAAAAAAAATTAACATTATTGGATCAATGATTTACCAGAAACAATAAGAAGGTGAGACATAAATTTCGAAATTCTTATTGCAATTTCTCTTGGAATAACTACATGCATAAAGATTTTATTACTTATTTCTTAGAAATATTCCTGCTTCCACAGGATTGCCTACGAAAGTACACCGTGTTTACACAAGCAGATGTGAGCTGACATGGTCTATCCTGTTTTTCCCAACTAATAAATGGTTTGACTGAAGCTTGCAGTGGGTCAACCTCACCGTGTCAGACCAATTCGTGCTCAAATTAAACAGAACAGAAGCAGGTCAGAGGGATGGTGATTTCGGCGATGACACTTGAGGGATTGCAAGCGACCAGTTTACCATATATTATGGCATGTTTACGAAATTACAAGATGATCAAATGTAGTTTGAAGTAGGTGAAACTTCCAAGAGGATTCAAGGCACTGGGGACAAAGTTGAAATGGCTGCAGAGACCTCGGTGCGAAGCAACATAATATGTCATCGGAGAACTCCAGTTAAGATATAATGAGCATTGTTTTGCAACCATTAAGATCTTCTGCCGTCATTAGCATTGGTAAGACAAATGTGTCGTCCCCAAGGTGATATTCTGCATTACTGTTTTACACAAGTCATAGCAATACGACTTCCCTTACAAGGAGTGATCAAGAATCAGTCTTCAGAATCCTCTTCAACGAGTCTTTCTCTTAGTACCTCTCCAACAGAGAGAATGATCAGATTCAGTTTCACTGGAGTCACTGTTTTGATTCCGGTCCGTTCTTATCTCAGAGAGGTGAAAAGAACCGCCCAAAAGCAGGGTCTGCCCGGAATTCTCAGAAGACATTGAGTTCGGATTGTGTTTGAATTCTGTGTGGATTCTGGAAATGATTGTGAAGCTTGCACTGGCACTGGAAGACCATACATTTTTTCAAAGCCAATTTGCAATTGCCTTCCAGCTACACTTACAGGATGCTGCAGATTCAGTCCTGGAGCAGTATTAGATGTCGAGTTCAAAGGAATAATAGAAGGTATAAAAAACAAATTTGGGTGTCTTACATTCCTGAAACAATTTGGAAATGAGTAAATTTATTAGGTTTCTTTAAAAAAAAAAAAAGAAAAAGAAAAAAAGAGGAGTTATGTGAACCATAAAGCGAGTTTGGTGGTTTCAGGACCTGGAAGAGTCATTCCTCAGTATCTGGAGCCTTTCCTCTTTCCACCTTTCTGAAAGATGCAAGGAAGTTTTATGTTTTGAAAACTTCAATGTTGGATCTCTTAGTATGGATTCCCAATTACCCTGACCATGTCGACGAACACCAATCCAGAGAGCATCTAGTTCCTCCTCAAACCAAGCTTCCACCATTCCAAGCCCTTTCATGCAGTTTTCCGTCCCCATTGTCATGCTATGAACATCTTTACGAAAGGAGGAGATCGATGAAAAGGCTGAAGATGAAGCTCTAGAAGGATAACCTTGAGCTCCCGGAGGTAGCATGTAGTGGTTCTACTTGTGTAGAAGAGAACAACATGTGTCAGAATTTGTGCATATTTTCAACTTCAAGTTCTCTAAATTTACAATTGACAAAGAGAGGCTGTAATTACCTGGATACCTGGAAAAACTTCTGGGAAGAAAATTCCATGGCTGTTCTTAATCGTGTTAGTAGAACACGCAGCATTTGATGACAGATGGGATGGAAAATCCACTAACTTTTCCCCAATTTTGTTTTGCCAGAGATATGGTACTTCAAAGAAAGATTTCAAATGATTTTCCTGAGCACAGTTATTACGATAGTAACCATAGTATGAGAATCTATCATGCAACCAATGATGTGTGCCAGAAATCTCATTTGGTGCCGCTAGTGGCCAAAAAGTAGTGCAATCATTTAAGTCACTTGTTGTTGCATACACTCCTGAAGCTTTAATAAACTTGGTTACACAAACTTGAAGAAGTGGTTCAGCATCAACTGTTCCTGATACTGTAGATGGTTTCCTACGTGTCTCCCTCAAAGCCAGCCTTGTCTTCTGTCTTGAACGAAGTCTAGCACTATCCAAAAAAATTATTATGAAAATTTCAGATGAGCAATGACATTGTTAGACTGCTTTTAACCTCTGGGCTTACAATTTCTGTTTATGAGCTAGTCCGGCTCTTGTATATTTGTGGTAACCCGATGCTCCATCATAATCCGGCTTCAACATGTTAATGGCATTGAAATCTTAAGTTAATAAAAAGTAATCAAAGTAAACAAATCCATAACATTATCAATATGAAATGAAAGTTATATGAATGACCGAATTATTGGCCTTATGGTTTCTCTCCATTATATAAATTATACAAAAAATTCTATTCATAGAAAGAACTAAATATATGTTAATTATTTTTTTTTTTTTGTAACCCAGGTGTCCGGGCCAACTTACGCGCACCTCGACTAATCCTGAGGGAGGGCTAGCACAGCATCCCACCGCCGTGGCCCCCCTCTTAAATTACAGCACACCCCAAGAATCGAACCCCAGACCGTGCGCCTAACTACATAGTCTAGGGCTCATCCCTACCAGCGGGGCTAACCACAGGTGGTGTATATGTTAATTATATCCCTATACAATCTGTCAAATATTAAGCTAATTACTGAAGAGTAAATTAAGAAAATAAATATGGTTAGCAAAGCTATCCATTGACAGCTGTGATAGCTGTCCATTAACATCTCCCTTCAAATTTATGCAAGTTGATCAACAAGCATCAATTTGCTTCTTAAGAAGCAATGTCGATGACGAGTAAGAGCCTTGGTGAAGATATCAGCAATTTGTAGTTCAGTGAAAATGTGTGGAAGAGTGATAACACGAGCTTCAAAGGCTTCACGGATAGAGTGACGACAGTCAATTTCAATATGCTTTGTGCGCTCATAAAAGATAGGATTGGCCATGATTTGAATAACACTTGTATTATCAGCATGTAAAGGTGTAGGATCGGTCTCAGAGAAATCTAACTCAGCAAGCAAACCTCAAAGACAAATAATTTCGAAGCAAGCAAGAGACATCGCTCAATACTCATATTCTGTAGATTACTTAGAAACTCTGTCTTGCTTCGTACTCTTCCATGAGATAAACGCATCACCTAAGAACACGCACCAACCAGTGATGGAGCACCGCGTATCAGCACAACTAGCCCAATTAGCATCATTATAAGCAACAAGATGGGGAGAATTGCTTGTAGAAAAGAATAAGCCACGGGCAGAAATGCCCTGAACATAACGTATGATCCTACGGACAATAGTCAAATGAAGATGACGAGGAGTCTGAAGAAATTGGTTGACTTGCTGTACAACAAAAGAAATATTTGGTCGAGTGATGGTGAGATACACAAGACTACCCACCAACTTCCGATATAAACTGGGATCAGCAAGTAAGTCACCCTGCCCTTTGCGAAGTTTGACATTTAATTCCATAAGAGTATCGACAGAAGTAGCTTCCTGTAGTTCAATTGTAGCCACTAAATCACTAGCATACTTATGTTGATTAAGTGAAATACCAGAGGGACTACGATGCACCTCAATACCAAGAAAATACGTGAGAGGCCCAAGATCTTTCATACGAAAGATTTCTGAGAGATGAGTCTTGAGCTGGACAAGTAAAGTAGAATCGGAACCAGTAATCACAATATCATCGACATAAACCAAAAGGACAACAATAACCATGTCTGATTTTCGAAGAAACAATTACATGTCATACTTTCTGTGCTTGAAGGAAAATTGTAATAAAATAGTGCAAAATTTATAAAACCAGGTTCTCGGAGCTTGTTTGAGACCATAAAGAGAGGGACAAAGTTTACACACATTAGAGGTCGGAGAGAGAAACAATCCTGGAGGTACCCTCATATAAATGCACTCTTTAAGATCCCTATGAAGAAAAGCATTCTTAACATCCATCTGAAGTAGTGGCCAATCATTGGAAACAGCAAGAGCTAGGATCATACGAACAGTGGTCATCTTAGTCACAGGAGCAAAGATCTCCTCGTAATTTATACCATATTCCTGATAATTCCTAAGAGCAACAAGCCGAGCTTTATAATGATCCAAACTTTCATTAGAGCGGACCTTAACTGAGTAAACCCATTTGTAACCCAATGGAACAATATTGGAAGGACAAGGCTCAATGTCCCAGGTGTGATTTGCCTTTAGAGCGGCAATTTCTTCTTGCATAGCTTGTCGCCAATAGTCATGTTTGACAGCATGTGAGAATATCAAAATTGGATAATGCAGTAGTAAGAGCTGAAATAAAATTGCTAGAAGAAAAACCATACCAATCCGGCGGTACAGACACTCGAGGAGGGCGACGTACCAAAGGCTCTGGAGGTGTTGCAATTGATTGATGCTTATGCATATTAAGATCAGATATCGGGTGAGCCATCGGAAGAGACTGTGGGTAGGAGCGTCTGGTATACACTATACCTGGTTTAAAGTAAGAACTAACTTGATGAAGATCTGAGAACTCTTGCTCAAAGGAAGGGAGGACCACAGTAGAAGAAGAGGGCATAGAAGATATAGGAAAGAAATGTTGATTTTCAAAGAATATAACATTCCTAGAAATATGTGTACAATATAATGTAGGATCATAGTATACAAATCCCTTTTGATAGATTATAACCCAAGAATGCACATCTAACAAATTTAGCGGATAATTTATATCTTTCATGAGGAGGTAAATGAATAAAACATACACAACCAAAGATACGGAGATTAACGTAATTAGGTGGCTTAGCAAACAAAATGAAATAGGAAGACTCTATATGTAAGACTTGGGAAGGTAAACGATTAATCAAGTGAGTAACAGTTTTTAAAGCCTCGACCTAGAACATGGATGGAACAGAGGATTCTAATAGGAGAGTACGTACCACATCAAGAAGATGACGATTTTTTCGTTTGGCTACTCTATTTTGTTGCGGAGTAGTGGGACATGAACATTGATAGATAATAACTTTAAAAGTCAAGAATGCCTGAAACTCAATAGAAGAATATTCACCACTAGAATTTGTGCTTAATATCTTAATAGTCGTAGAAAATTGATTGTTAACATACGCTAAAAATTCAATGAAAGTACGAAAAACCTCAAATTTAGAGCGAAGAAAGTAAAGCCAAGTGAATCTGCTATAATCATCAATGAAAGTTACATAGTATTTAAATTTTTCATGTGAACTAATCGGAGAAGGTAAACATCACTAT
>JAVXUL010000021.1:11946205-11960435 GCA_035590515.1 Trichilia minutiflora | reverse complement strand
TTCCAGAATTCTGGAACCGCGAAACCGGACCGGAACCGGCGGGCCTGGCGGCGGAGACGGCGGTTCAGCGGCGGAGACGGCGATGGTGGCGGTGACGGCACCGGAAACCGGTACCGGAATCGTTACTGTTTCTGATACGGGCCGGGCCGGTTCCACTCTCCGTCGAACCAGCCCGGACCGGCCCGTTACTGTTCCCGGGCAGGTCCGGTTCCACTACTCCCGACCCGTCGACCCGGCCCGAACCCGCCGGGTCGGGCCCGTTAGACACCACTAGATGATGTTACCCATGCCAGTGAATAAATACTCTCATTTATTCATGCTGATTGTTAATGTTTCAACATATATTGTTATTCCTTTCCAGGTCGGTGATTTTGGGCTATCAAAAATCAAGCGAACTACCTTGGTCTCTGGTGGTGTACGGGGAACCTTACCATGGATGGCCCCTGAATTGCTGAGTGGCAGCAGCAGCAAGGTCTCAGAAAAGGTAAAATGTCACTCTTGATAATTCACAGCGATTGCATGATAAAGAAGCTAATAAAAAAATTGTGGATACTAATATTATTTTCCTCGTAAACCTTGCAAACATGCTTCTGATAGATGTTACAACTGTCAGTGGATAGAATTTGTTTACTATTTTCTTCTTCTGTTTCATTAATTATCAAGAGGCTGGTGATACAAAATATTTCATTACATTACTGATCTTTGAAAAATATGCCTGTATGTATGTTCGTTGTTCAAATTAAAAGGATTTAGGATGGGTACTGCTAACTCAGCTTTTCATTTTACCTCTTTACTCTTATCTGTAGCTGTTGAACCTTGTCCCTTGCCAGTATATGTTACTTGCATATCTCTGTTGTTCGGCAGGTTGACGTGTTCTCCTTTGGTATTGTCTTATGGGAGATTCTTACTGGGGAGGAGCCATATGCTAATATGCACTATGGTGCAATCATAGGTTCGTCTCAAAAACTCTTCCTTTCTTTGCCTTTTCTGGAGTGAGCTTGAAAAACAAAAATGAAACACCTAGATAAATTATGAATCTCTAAAATCATTTTCATCTTGCATAGACTCAAATGAAAATCTGGCACTACTGTAGGATGATATGAAAGTTGGAATAGAAGTTTTATTTTATGGCACAATTAAACTGGTAATTCAGATCAGTAACATGTTGGATTTCTGTGGCTTATTAATTGACGTCTACTCTGGTCACAGTGATAGGTCATGTCAGATTGTAAGTCCAAATAAAAAATTGTTAAGTGAAGTTATACTTTCCCCATTCATTAATAAATAGTTAACTTCCCTAGGTTATGGTCTATTTTCTCTTGTTAACAATCTAGGAATATACAAAGTTTAATTCAAATATGGAAGTTCTTTTTATTTTTTTTTCCCTGGAAAACACATTTTCTTAAATACTTCTCCTTGCATGTAGGAGGAATTGTAAATAACACGTTGAGGCCAACCATTCCAAGCTATTGTGATACTGAATGGAGAGGTTTAATGGAGGAATGTTGGGCACCAAATCCTGCAGCAAGGCCCTCCTTCACAGAAATTGCCAGCCGTTTACGTGTAATGTCTACAGCAGCTAGCCAAACCAAAGGCCACGGTCAAAAGCCATCCAAGTAATAGTTTAATGGTTTCCACAGTTATCCCTTCCATGATTTATTACATTCATTCATTTGTACACTCCAAGAGATAAGATATATTAACAGAATTGAGAATCTGCTTCCATTGTTGTTTTTGAAATGGAAGAGTTTCTCCAAAATAGACAGATGGATTATCTTCTTTCTTGGAAAACTGTTAAAACTGTTGTCGGATGTTGTATTTTACTTCATCAAGAGAATTGCAGTTTGCCCATTTGGTTCTTTATGCTGCTATTTAAATGTTATAGGAGTTGCAAGGTTCCCGTTTGATTTCTCCTGTCCTAGCATATTTTGTGGAAATTATAGCTTTCAATCTAGCGGAGATTCATAACTCTAACCTAGCTATAACTGATTTCCTTATGGCTGAATATTGACTGATTTTTGTTTTGTGTTTCTAGCAATTAATGAATATCTTTGCTCATAGGGACCAAGGCAACTTGCAGGTTGTGCAATAACTTTCGCCAGGTATAAATGGTCCAAATCTGTACAAAATAGTGCACCAAGAAAATGACCACCACTGAGTTAGGCCAAGAACTTGCAAATACGGTACTACAAATTTAATGTGATAGGTTGAGTGCTTGTCACAGCCTAAAAATCATAATGTTAGGTGATGTACTGGTGTTGTTTTCCAGCTTTATAAATTCAAAATCTATCTGGTTTTATCTGATATGAAATCGTGAAAATAAGTTGTAAAATACATGAAAATTTTGGGATGTCAAGAGCTATTTTTCAAGCAAGTCCTTGGACAATAAAATTTTTAATACTCATTTGGGTATTTCGGCATTATCATTTACAAGATAATCCACATTGTTATTCTCTAATACTAAAGAAACTTGCTGTCAATGATAAAATAAATCCATTTTACAACTAAGAAATTAAGAAGATGAAGCATTGTTCACTTGCCAAGCAGATGCAAGCATAATTGGTCTGCATTTCCATCCAAGCAGAAGACAACCTTTTTCACTAGCCAAAGTATATCCATCACACCCATAAACAGAGAGCATCATTCTGGCTTGACTCAAACTTTTCAACCCCACAACCTGAAACCCAGCTCTGCCTAATTGCCTCCTCCATTGATCGGCTCTCTCATGCCTTTCGATCCTATCTGTGCCCTCGTATGCTACAATGTTGCGGATTTCCTCGCCAAAATGCAGTCTCTCAATGTTCATCCTCTGAGGACTAGTTCGAGGCAAACTAGCTTCAAGGGAATCAAAAATGGCAGAGTAGTAATGGAGAGATTCAAGAAATCTCCCAAGAAAGAAAGGACCATTATGGTTAGCATCTTGTTCCACAACTGTAAGCAAGCTTGGTTTTAGTTTCTTGATTGCTTGGAGGATTGCCTTGAGGGAGCCTCTACTTTCTTTAACATACTTGTGCAAATGCATAATGCTATTGACAAATAATGTTTCCCCTTCTCTCAAGTTTAGGTTCTCGTTTGTTAAAAGTGATGGTGTGACCTGCTTTGATATCATGGAGAAATTTAAACTGATGCCTCGTGAAGTCGCGTCCTGAACAAGCGAGTTCATACTGGCCGCGATCTCTGAGAGATTTTGATCATTAGTTAAACCAGTAATCCTGATTTTCGGAGGACCCTCAGGCCTTGAAGCTAGACTTCTTAACAAAAAAGGCCATTGAAGAGTTTGTTCGATTCCTAGGTCAATAATGTGCAAAGAATCTTTCCCTTGTGCTATTTGACATATAGCTTCATTTGCAGCCATGAAACCAAAAGAAATGTAAGGAGTTGTTTGGTAGAGAAGTTGAAAAGCTTCCATTTTCTCTTCCCTTGTGATCAAAGACACATCCATAGCTCCATTTGTGAACGTACCATTTGCATTGATGTTTTGAAGAAGTGAAAGCCTAGATTTCAATCCCATAGCAAAACAAAAGGAAACTCTTTGTAATGAATCACCCAAAGGATTAGCTGAAGCCCAAATTTGGCTAAGCATTGAGTCTGCTAATTGAGTGTCTCTACAACCCACAGCTTCAGCACAAGCTAACAAAAGGTGCACCAAATGCAGACGTTGGTCCACACCATGGCTCACTTCCTCTACACTAGGCACCATTTCATGAACAACCCCAAAATCTTCACATGAAACAATACTCATCTCCATCTTATGATCATATGCTGCTTGATCTCTATAAACATCATTCATCATTGCAAATGCCTCAATCTCGTCCGCAAAGTTCTCACCTGACGACTTTTTAATCTTGTCGTCATCTTTCTCTTCTTGGTCCATGTTGATGAAGCTGTCCACGAATTCATCTACCTCAGAAGCAGAAATTTTAGGAGTACAAGTAGTGTTTTCTGAAGGAGAAAGCAAGTCATCCTCCTCCCACTCTCCTTGTTCTTCCTCAACTCTTGCAGGACAAAATCTTCGAATTGCGAAGTCGTGGTTGAAGCTCTCATGCATGGGAAAGCAAAGCCAGCCATTCATGGTTTCCATGAATAATATCTTTTGAAGGAGTTTGAAGAGAACGAAGCAATGGCTCTAGGGGCCTAATCCCAATATATGCAAATATAATAACTTTCTTCCTTCAACTAGGGTTAAGAATATTCTCTTTGTTTTTAATTTAGTATAATAAGTCATAAAAACATCATCGTCGTCGTCATAATAATAACAAAGTTTTTTTTTTCTTTTTTATACATAAAAAATTCTAATATATTTAAATGAGAATAAACGTTTGACAATCATTATATTCAGAGTTTGACAATCATTATATTCAGAGGAACACTTCAAATAAAATTTAGGATCTAGTCCTTCTACGACTTTAATAAAAATTTCTGATAATTTGAAATTAGGATAAATACTAAATAATCATCGCATCAAATCTTACCATCAAATCACTCACAAAAAATTTATAATAATAAATTTCATCCCATATGATAATGGAAGTTTAACTTAGAATCCTAATTAATTCCTACATCTAAAAGGGCTAACCTATTCATATGAAAAATAAAACCAACGACAACAAAAAAAAAATGTTATACATTTCTATTTTCTTGGGCTAAATTTCATTTTCTTTTTTGAAATAAAAAGAAAATTAATTGTAAAACTAAAAAATTTAGAAAGGGATAGTTGTGAAGATGTGATATATCTTCTATGCAAGGTCCTACTAATTATTCAACCATAAATAATAATTCGAGACATAGTATTATCAATGTATTGCATGTGCAATCAATTCAAGAAAAGTATGCTATTTTATTTTATTTATTTTTCCTTCTTTTACTTTTTTTTTTCTTTCATGTAATTAAATAACTATACCAACAAACATAAAGTATATTAAAAGAATCAAAATGACTTAGGTGAAAGTGAATGAAATTGACAACAAGAATTGAATATTGTTGTTTCATAAAGAACTAATTTGAGCAACTAATAATATAATTTCTAGCAAAATTTGGCCGGCCATTGATTCAAGAAGTTACAAAAATAGTTTGTAGTTTTTGGCTGCCGACTACCCAATGAATTGGTTTGATGTAATTGTCATTCTTTGGGCGGCCAACAAACAATGAGACATCCTAAATTGGCTTGCTTTGGCTCAATCTTAGGTAGCATAGTTTACATTATTTCATTGCTTGAAACAAAAAAATTATTGAATTCACATTATCAATTTAATTTCTTTTCATCTAACTTTGATTATATATTAGAATCCATGTAAATTAGGATTCTACTATGTTACTTATGTACTATATAAATCGAGTTGATGAATGAAAGAGAGAATGCCCTCTTTAAAAGCTAACCCCATTCAATTGTATTTTATTCAATCCAATGGTCCATTTACTATATCTATATTATACACATGAATTATTGTATTCTTAATTTTCAAATTTTTCTATCCTAAAATAATTTTTTACAATATTTTATTTATTTATTGATATGGGTAGGTTCAAATTTTTTTAGCCTCTAATTTCTGCCCCCTCTTTTTTTCTCTCGCGCGGGCGCGTTTCAAAATGCATATTTAAAGCCAAAGGGACAAACATAACCGCTATTCATGTCTGCCTAGTTAGGTCACGTGCGTTGACAGGCAATTCACGTGACCTTAAACATACAGTACCTGATATCCATGTGCAAATCATCAGGACAAAGATTAAATTCCACTAAATTGCTAAAACGCCCTGGTAGGTTTCCATATTCTCAAAAATGCCCCCGAATACATTCTCAGTCCTTTTCCATACGTCACAGTCGTTTTACCTGAGCATATTTCTCCGAGCTAACATCCAGCAGCTTTCGTCCACGTGGATGTGGTGAACTTCCCGTTGAGTCAGAACTCTTACTGTCTAACACGTGGCATCGCATAGATGCCCGCATAAGTCTCCTCACTGTCCAAAAGTTCCATAGACTTAAACTTTCAAAAGCATCTATGTCCTCCCCTTTTAACCCTGACTCAAACTTTCTCTCTCTTAGGTTTTCTGCTACTCTGGAAGGCTTTTCAAGAAGATTCAGCTCAAGAAATTTGTGGGTAATTTTTTTCTCAATTTTGTTTCTGGGTTAGTTTTATTTTTGGAGTTTGCTTTATATTTTTCTGTTCGTATACTTTCTTTTGTTGGTGAGATGAACAAAAGAAGTAAAAAATATATATTTTTTTCTTGTATCTTTCAGTTCTTGAGATTTATACTACTGTGGTCTACAATTAGCTAACTTTGTGCTTAAATGATTGGGGAAAAGGTCCTTTTTCAGCTACATGGTATGCCATTAGGGCTTTTATTTGGATAATTCAGTTAGTCATTTGTGTATGATTTGTTGTTTGATGTTTTTGCATTGCTTAGTTTATTTTAATTTCATATATTTGGTTGTGGCCTTTGATTGTTCTTGATTTTGCTCAGTAACTTTGAGGAAATTAATTAACAAGCAAAATTATATTTTATTGGGTTAATTTTGCTAGTATATGTTCTGGGGCTTAGATGAAGTATCTGCGTTACTTGTGATTATTTATGTTCATGGACATGTATATTTAAGTGAATATACTCTTTGCATGTCCGATGTCATAAACTAGAATTGGGCTTTTCCCTGTTTTCAATGGAGGCAATTTTGTTGTTTGATAATCTTATTGGTTTGTAGCCATAGTTACATTTAGGGTGTATCGTACTTATTAATTTGGTCTACTGTGGTATTTGAAGTTTAGTACTTCCATATAAAACCTTAAGGCTACTTTGGGAGCAACAACAGTCGACAATGAATGTCTATCTACGACAGCTTACACTTGGGTTACAGTCAAACTGTTGGAAAAGGAAATAGCAGTAAAAAGTTTTGTTGCTTTCTTACATGGTTGTAGTTTTACAAGAATGTTTAATAAAGGAAAAAAGTTCAAAATAAAGTTTTTATAACTTGCTTGGTACTTTCAGAACAGTATTTTATATGTATTTCTGTTTTGAGTTACCAAATGAGACATGACTAACTTCACAATTCATTGTTCAGATGGTGAAACCCGTCAAATTGGCTCAGCATCTGAATTATGTTGTTCGGTTGTAATATGAACTAGAATTGTGGTTATAAAATCTGTGGAAGAAATCTAGGACCTGATAATATTGTGCGTGGAGTGAAGTCTACTTCTCCTTTGTTGAATTATTTATTTACTTCCTTAATTATTCTTTGTATACTGAGAGACATGTCCCTGATGCTCTGTTGTGTGGTATAAAGACAATTGTTTATAAAGACCACATTATAACCCTATTATTACTGATTAACAATTGTTTGGCACATTTTTCTTGGGCAGGGAGCTAACTTGTAAATGAGTTTTCTAATAGCTCCCCGATAACCTATTTTATCCTTAAGGTATCTTATGCACAATTGGAAAATAGAAATAAAAAATTCTACCTAGAAAGAGGAGATACAGAGTGGTTCAGAGTGTTTCTAATAACTGTCTATGCTCTAGCGATATTTTACACTCTAGATGACCAAGAAACTGGTCTAAGCTTGAAATTAGACGTTTGGATCCATCTGGGGAATAAATATGTTTGTCTATCTAGCTTTGGGGTAATCTAACCGGCATGGAGAGACTACAAATGCACTGTGTTGAAAGATAGGATCAACTATATGATGATTGACTCGTTGAAATGATTCTAAATAGTCTTAAATACTATACAGTTGAATCAAGGAGTTTCTTGTTCAATATGAATGCTGATGTAATCCAAAGAGAGTTAAATGCTGGTTTTTAAACATTTTTTCCCTTCCTTGAGACTCAAAAAAATAAACACGGTGCATTACACAAATTGGCTTACTATCCGCTTATTTCTCCCCTGGTAACAACATGCATGATCTCCTTCTTGTGCTAGTTTTTTAGGAGGATATGAATGTATGAAGGATAATGTCATTTGAGAAACTTTTTGAATATCTATGGGTAACCCTATTGCAGTTATAGCTATGATGGGAGGAAGTGAATTCCTTATTTCAAACATTGTTAGCAAAAAGTTCATGAGGTAGAATTTACCTACGGTAATTCACGAATGAAGATTATTCTCATAATCATTTTGGCATTCTAGATATCTCAACTATCTAAAGTGAGTTGCTTCATAAGTCTGCCGATGAACATTGAGCACGTGTTGCTTCATGAAGAGAACTACTGAAGGGATGATGAAGTCGGATAATTTTTCTTCTATGAAAATTAAATTGGTATTTTGTAGTGGCTTTGATACCAGTCATGAGCTTGTCCTTTCTATGGCTGTTATATTAGGTTTGCCTAGATGTTGTGACACATTTTCAACAATACTTGAAATTTAGGTTGAAATAATTGGGTTTGGCGAGGCATAATGAAACGTTTTGTTTCTTATCCAAATGAATTATAAATGAACAAATAAACATCAGTTTTGAACAATGACTTTAGAATTCATTGAAAACACGTTTGGCTAGTGTGGTTATGATATTATGTAGCCAAGATGTAATGCGTCCACATTGCTAATTACAGGAATGAAATGTTAAAGTTTTTGATTCTTTTTTTTAGCCTTGTCTAACATTTTCAATTTTTCTCATGTAATGTTGTTTGGGTTGTCCTAAAGCAATGTGAAGCATAATTGTTTGGTAATTTTTTGGTCTGGCGTAATATAATTTTTTGTTAAGAAGAAGTTGACACTGAACGTTTATCTTCTTGTATTTGTCATTTGCAGTATTGTGATGAGAAAATAGTTAGAACAGAGGAAATTTTCCTGTAATTGGCCATGGATCAACAAGATCAAACACAGCAGCAGCATCAACAACAGCAGCCTGTGATGGGAGTCGTAGCTGGTACTGGTCAGATGACATATCCTCCCTACCAAACAGCTCCGATGGTGGCTTCTGGTACTCCTGCCATGGCTGTCCATTCCTCTACTCAGCCTCCTTCTACTTTCTCTAATTCCTCGCACCAGCTTGCCTTCCAACAAGCCCAACACTTTCACCACCAACAGCAGCAGCAACAACAGCAGCAGCTTCAAATGTTCTGGTCCAACCAAATGCAAGAAATCGAGCAAACGAGTGACTTCAAAAATCACAGCTTACCACTTGCTCGGATCAAGAAAATAATGAAAGCTGATGAAGATGTTAGAATGATTTCGGCAGAGGCCCCTGTCATATTTGCCAAGGCTTGTGAGATGTTTATTTTGGAGCTGACGTTACGCTCTTGGATCCATACTGAAGAGAATAAAAGGAGAACTCTGCAAAAAAATGATATTGCAGCTGCGATTTCAAGGACTGATGTTTTTGATTTTTTGGTGGATATTATTCCTAGAGACGAATTGAAAGAGGAAGGGCTTGGCGTCACTAAGGCTACCATTCCTGTTGTTGGTTCTCCTGCTGATATGCCTTTATACTATGTCCCGTCGCAGCATCCTGTGGCTCCTACTGGGATGATCATGGGAAAACCAGTCGATCAAGCAGCACTCTATCCCGCTCAACAGCCTCAACCACCTGTGGCTTTTATGCCGTGGCCACAGGGTCAACCACAGCAGCAGCAGCAGCAGCAATCTCAACAACAAAATGACTCTTGAATGTGTCTTCCCGTACTTCTGAACATCAATTATGAATTTTAGTCGTGTTTAATGTGTAGTATTAAGTGGTAGCCTTTGTTTTTTAGTTACCATTTGAAAATATGAGACCTTTGTAGATGATGCCAATTTCATTGTGTGGTATGTATTGGTTTGTATTTGCACTTCTTTCTTGTTGAAATTTCGCTCGTTTCGTGTGCTTTCTTTTGACGGAAGGGATTATGCCCATTGTTTTGGAATCTATTTGTCTTATTAGAGGACTTCCAGTGCTGATCAAATTCCAGCAACCTTTGAATTCAATACCAATTGTCATCCGTTCCAATCAAATAAATGGTGTGCACTTCTACAACCATGTGAAGAAACTCATCTAAGAACAATCAGTTGTTACCAATATACTAGAACATACGAAAAGAAACTACGATACCCAGATAAAGAAAAACAAAACTGGAATGAAATCACAGATCATCCCGAAAAACAATGGAAGAAAACATGAATTTGTTTTTAGTCGTCATCGACTATTCGACTCCCTCAAAAGCCCATTCGTACTCTCTTCGCGCAGCTTCTTCTTCTTCAGGCGTGAAATCATTCTCAATCCCAAAAAACTTCCTCACATACTCAACACTCTTGTTCTTGATCCTACTAGCCACCGTCTCCGTCAGAAAATCCAACATCTCCTTAATGTTCAGATAATTTGCCACCAGAATCATGTCCTTTAATTCGTCATTCGTTTTTCGGTTTCCAAATTCTGTGTTAAACGTTTTCACCTCATCTCTGGACGCCTGTTTATTGCGGAACTCCACTTGGGCTTTGCAGAATTCGATGATGTTCGACAGGGGCTCAGCCGATACGTTCGGTAGTGGAACCACCGTCTCATCCGTAATGTCTTCGTTTCCGTCGAAGAAAGACTTGACGATTTCGAACTCCATCGCCACGGGCTCGTCCACCTCGAAGAGCTCTCCGTCGGCGGTTTTCAGAGAGATTTTCTTAGTGGTTTTAGCGGAGGAAGATTCCACCGACATTGTCGTTTTGTGTGAGAATTCAGGTGAACTCTGTTGAGGTGTTTGTTGAAATGTCAGCGAGAAAAGTGAAGTTAAGAAATTAATTGACGTGGGCACGTGATTTCTGATTTTATATGGAGAATTTCATGATAAAAAGTAATTATATCAAGAATTGGAGCAGAAGTTCAGATCCTTGTATTATTGTTGATAATAAGGGTGTCTATATTTTATATGTTTTTATTATGGGTGGTAATTTGTATAAATCCTTTATTTTTTACTTAAAATCGTTATGATGATTTTAGTTTTTAGTTGTTTTTTTTTTAATAAAATATATGTTTGGATACTCTTACTTGGTAAATAATTTCGTGACAATAATTTCTAAGTATTTAAAAAAAAAAACTTGATTTTAAAATGATTACTAAATGAGTTAAAAATAAATTCTAGAAGTTAACTTTAGAATTTTTCTTCGAAAAAAGATATTCAATTCATTACCTTAAGAAATTAATTTGAACGATTGGTTTCAAGGGAACGAATAAAAAAACTCGATTGAATGAATGTATGTAATGAAATTTGATCGAACGAATCATTTAATTCGTTAGGACAAATATGTTCAACTGAACGAAGGATTAATTCGTTCAGATAAATGAATACTCAAAAATTTTCAAAATGTCATGAAAAATTTGATCGAGTGAAATAGAAAATTCGTTCAAACAAAATAAAGTTCGATAGAATAAATCCATCAATTCGTTCGACCAAATTGATCAAAATTTCTGCAAAATATCATTTGTATTCTTAAAAATTTTCTCTTTTTATTATACCCTAATAATCAGTATCGTGATCGCATGAAAATAGGAATATCCCACCTCTATAAGTCTCAGACAGACTTGATCGCTAACATATAATGTAGATAATATGTATGCGATTCAAAATTATAATAAAAGAGCTTCGTGTCAGCCATTATCATATTACTCATATACCAAGACAATATAAGTGTATATCCATACATAAACAGGAATATACAAAAGATATATAGACAACTTATATGTCCATATATACATCATCGGGCATTGAGTCCTAATGTAAAAATGATAGACCCATACAAAATGTAAACACTAGGTGATTGTAAAGAGAATCTAGAACTCCAATACTTTTTACGAAAATCCTTACTAATCTTTACCTAAAAAATGAGTCATGCGCACACAAAAACTATAGCGCAGTGAGTTTTACTCAGTGAATAGATACTGAAACAGTAGAAAACCACATAAATATACATACAACCATAAACAAATAAGTTTAAAAATTAAATCAATTTCAAATGAAACTACAATATCAGGGCATCCACAGTAAACTTATATATTTTTAGAGTTATATTTTTCAGAGAGTTTAATAAAATAGAGAAGTATACAAGAATGTATGTATAATAGGGTCAGAGAACATATCACCCATCCTTCCCTACTTGTCACATGTACCGATACCTATACGGAACAAATAACAGAATACACTTTCAGAGCTCATATATCTCCTCCCCTTATATCTCCCGACTAAAGGTAAATAAGTATGAAATGATAACTAAGAACTAAGTATCAGAAATAGAGGAAATAGAGATAATCATAATAGTGATGAATAAGTTTATAATATCTCAAGTTTTAACAGCATATATTAAATTAAAGCATTAGCTAAAACAAACTTATCAAAACATAATTTTTCTTTATTGATATTAACTGAATAAATCTAAGCAATACTTCAGAAAAATGTACACATATATACCACGTCAGAAACATAATAATATATAAGCATTAACAAGGAATCTTAACTAAAACATCATGGCTACCTCTTGACCTTAATAGCAATAATGCAATAACGCCTCCACCACAATGCATAAAATATATATAAGTTTTAATATTTCATTTAAAACATAATGGGAATGAATTTTTATTTGTCAGGAGTTTAACAATTCATATTTAAAATGTTTAAAACATAATCATAGTAAGTAAAATAATAAATATTGACTCATTGTCCAAAAGCAAAAAAACAAAAACAAATAGAGATCAATTCAGTGAGGATTAGATGACCGCTCCCTCAACGTATTTAAAATACAATTATATAAACTATTGTTAGAAAATCAAAGTATAAATCTTAATTTAACTTAAATTCTAATATTCAACAAAAGGTCTCTTCACCTGAAATCTAATTTTTCCTATATTCTAATGGTCAAATAATTATTCTATTGGATAAACGTTACTCATGACTTCAATTTGATTCTAATTACAATAAGTGAAAATTTTGTGGTTCAAAATAGTAATTCAGTATAAATAGTAACTTGACATCAAAAAATTAATTAAAATACAAAAATAATTCATAATGAAGCTGAAAATCATACTGTAGAGTCAATTTAACTTGTAGATGTTCGGATCACGAATAATCATGAAAATCCCCAAATTATAAATAAAATTTAATACCTTCTCTCGTTTAAATCGTCAATCAAATCAATCACATAGAGCGTTTAGAATGTATCTCGTAATGAGTACGTGAGCTTTGTAGTAAGAAATGAAAGTTTAAATGAATGAAAAATAAGTATTTTGAAGGAAATTAAAAAAAATTACAAACAAAAGCAACCTTACAAGGAAAGAAGAAAGCTGGGAAGAAAATGGTTCATTTGGCTTCTGTTAATATTAAATATAAGTTAATGGATGGATAAAAGACTTATTTGCCCTAGAGCTGGGAAGAAAATGATTCATTTGGCTTATATTAATATTATATATAAGTTACTAGATGGATAAAAGACTTATTTGCCATGAAAAATTAAAAAAAAAATGAAGACAATAAAGTTAACAAGGTTATATAGGTCATTTTCCTATATCCTGCATAACTGCTATGTTTCTAGCTACGATTCTCTCTCCGACTTTAATTCTGTTTGTTTTTGTAAAATTCTTATTTTATCCTTTTTTTTAAGAAACAAACGGCTCATCGATCGAACCTTTTAATCAATGAAAATTTATATTTAAAGGTTGACTAAAAGTTGAAACCAACCCCTCAGGGTGGGGGGGGGGATACTTGAAATCTCACGGTCACAGGTTTGATTCCCACCCTAAGATTCTCTCTGTTGAAGCGTCAAAGGGGTCAGGCTTCGATTTTATTCGACCGTTTGGTACCGCCTGTCAGTTGGGACGAGCCGAGCGCCTATTAGTTAAAGACCTGGGCCCCGTCCCGATGACGTTGTTCAAGGACAGTCGAGGGCCTGAGTCCCCCTGGTGTTGTCTCCCAGGACGTTGGTTGGCGGTTTGGAGTTTCCGGGTTTACAAAAAAAAGTTGAAACCTTAAAGAAAAAAAAATCTAAACTTAGCAAATTTCACCAATTCAATTTCAATCACCCAATAATTGATGATACAAAGCTATTAATACACTTTCTAACACTTGGACACGTATTTTATGAAATGATAAAAATGTCCTTATTATCAAAATGATCAAATTACCCATTTTGAGTACGAGTATCAGGGGCAGAACTAGAAATCTATATTAAGGGGGGCCAAAGTTAAAAATAATAAAATTATTAAATTGTACTATCATAATTAAAAATAAATATTCATTATTAATAAGAAGTGAAAATACATTCTAATATATCTAAAATGAACACGTCGCTC
>JAVXUL010000021.1:11912400-11927404 GCA_035590515.1 Trichilia minutiflora | reverse complement strand
CCCGCTTTCTCTTTACTCATCTCTTTCATCACCTTTTTAATTAGGGACTCCATATCCCTGTCCTTGGTGTCGATCTCCCTCTCTTCCTCTCGAGGCAGGTTCGCCGGCCTCAACGCTTCACGTTCCCACCTCCGCCTCTGCTCCAAGGGTATACTCGTGTCGTTCAAGGCGGGTTAGTATCGTCAGGTATTTCCTGAACTACATCCGAACTCCGGGATACTCTCGTAAACCCGGGGTGACGTCTCTCTTGAACAACAGGGGGCATGCATGCGTCTTGTACCCCCACCCCCTTCAAACGGGGGTCCTCTACAACTTTGCCCTTCCCTTTCTCTGCAGTCGTATACTTTCGGGCTTTAGGTTGACTCCTGACCTCTCCTCCGTCCCTTATCACAGTCTCTGGTTGAGAGAAGCTACTTTCTATCACCTCATTCGCCCTTTTTATCTCCCGCGTGTCAGTTTGTATCATCCTTCTCATCTCCGATATTTCTCTAGCCAGCGTCTGCATCTGTCTATCCTCCTCTGCATGTCACAGCTCACTGTCTTGGAACATTGTAGTAAATCGGGTTACTTCTCTGGGATTCCATGCAAGGCGCTTTCAGCCCATTTTGCAACGGCAGCTACTTCTACAGAAACTTCTTCCATGCTCTTACGTTCACTCGCGTGTCTTCTAGTTGTATAACTCCTGGCGTTCATCATTTCCGCCGAAAATGATGCTTCGATGGCTTTTTATTTGTTTTCCACAGACGGCGTCAACTGTTGATGCAAGAAAATGTCACGGCGATTTTCCCTACACCAACAGATTTTTTCTTCTTCTTGTCCTTGAACTTGAGTCCGCAAAATACATAAAACTCGCTCACGACGGAGATGCAATTTTGGGTGTATTTGTGACTGGACTTGGGAGAGACTGAAGCTCTCTACGTACCCCCCTTTCTCCTCCCGTTTCTCCTTTTCTCTTTTCTGGTTCCTTTGGTTCTCTCTCTCTCCTCCTGTGGTGGTGGGGGGGGATCAAGTCACACGTAGTTCTTTTGGTGGGAAGGAGATGGTGATAATATAGAGGAGACGGTGAGCTGGCAAACTAGAGTGGCCAGATGACGGTCCTAAGGGCACGTGTTGCTGCATGATTGACGTGCCCAGGGTGACCTGTTGCAAAATCAGAGGGCGTGGGGAATTATGACACTGTTCCTTGCCACATCATCTCTGAGCCCCCGACCCTAAGGGTATATGTTGCCGAAGGCTCTGACCCAAATACAAGTTGATAGTGAGTGTCTTCAAAGAAGAGCTCCCGACTAGTGGTCTCGATCATGGCACCCGAGATAACTAGGCTATATTCCTGTTGGTCTCGGCTTCTTGAAACGATACCGTATAGGAAAGCCTGTTGGATGTGTGCATGTGATGGGTTTGGACAAGGTTTTGTAGATGGGTCTGAACTACTGGGCTGAACCTCAGTAAAATTCCCTAATAATATTATTTCTGCGATAATAATATTATTCTATTGCATTATTTATATAATTAAATTTATATATTTAACACAATTTATTGTGACAAGTGAGTTTAATAGTTTATTAAACATTTAAATTTATATTATGTTAGTATTATTTAAAAAAATTTATTCAAACTCAAACCTTTTTTCTGGATTAAAAAAAAGAAGGTGAACATAATTTTGCCAAATCATAGATCATTTTTGTAATTTTTTAAATAAAAAAAGACAAATTCTTTAAATAAAAATAATTAAATTGATATATGATAATAGTAAAAGAATTATAATTTTAATTAAAATGATCTGCATCGTTTTTTGGAATACAAAATAAGACTTATTAATTTAAACAAAAAATAAATTTATATTTGAATTTAAAAATTTTTTTAAAATAAAAATTATAAGCTTCTATATCTCGTGCTCGGCACCCTTCACAGTTCAGACCAGTATAAAATCTCAAACGCGAGTAGTCGATTTCCCTCCATATTTAACCTTCTCTTCCAAAAGAAATCCTAAGCTTCTCGGGCTCTCGCGGCAGTGGTAGTACCACCACTACAATGGACTTCTCACCACCGCCACTCGACGACGGATTCTCCGCCGACAAGCTCTTCAACCAAGGATACTCATACACTTACGACGACGTCATCTTCCTCCCTCACTACATCGACTTTCCAACCGACGCTGTTTCGCTCTCCACCCGCCTCACGCGCAATATCGATCTTTCCATTCCTTGTGTTGCGTCTCCTATGGATACTGTCACCGAGGATTATATGGCTGCAGCCATGGCGGCTCTTGGTGGTATTGGCATCGTGCACCCCAACTGCACAGCCGCCGAACAGGCGCGTGTTGTTACATCTACCAAATCGCGTGGCGTCCCGATTTTCTCATCGAGTTCGGCTGTTTTCAAGGCACGTGACTCATTTATTGATGATATTCAGGATTTTGATGGATGCCATGATGTTTTTGTTACCGACTCTGGTATAGTAAAAAGTTTGGTTGAATCAATTAAAAAGAACATATTTTTATGATAGGTGCTTTTTCCGGAAAAAAGAAAGATATTTTAATCACTTATACTCAGTGAGTTAGTTATGGGATTAGTTCATTGTTATTTGTTTTCATTGCCCTAATCCAGGTACTAAGAGATCAAGCATCTTGGGTTATGTGACAAAATCTGACTGGGAGAATTTGACTGATAAGAAAGTTAAAATATTTGACTATATGCGTGATTGGAATTCTAAGGTTTCTGTTCCATGGGATTATGATTTGGAGAAAATAGATGCGGTTTTGGAGAAACACGAGGCAGGTTTTGTTGTTTTGGAGAAGGATAGTGAGATTGTAGATGTGGTAACAAAGGAGGATGTAGCGAGACTAAAAACATATCCAAGATTGGGGAAGGGGACAATGGGGACGGATGGGAAGTGGATGGTGGGGGCAGCAATTGGGACTAGAGAGTCTGATAAAGAGAGGTTAGAGCATTTGGTGAAGGCTGGAGCAAATGTTGTGGTGTTAGATAGTTCTCAGGGGAACTCAATTTATCAGATTGAGATGATAAAGTATGTGAAGAAGACTTATCCGGAGTTGGATGTGATTGGTGGCAATGTTGTGACGATGTACCAGGCTCAGAATTTGATTCAGGCTGGTGTGGATGGGTTAAGAGTAGGGATGGGGTCCGGGTCTATATGTACCACCCAAGAAGTTTGTGCAGTTGGGCGAGGACAGGTATAACTTTTTGCTCTGACGCAATTTTGCTTGTCAATTTAAATTCTCTGTCTAACCTATCTAGCCAGACTATGTGCAGTGAAGTTTTAGGGGGAATTTGTTGAATGGAGATCGTGTAAAATCAAATATAACCGGCTTGTGTATCTTGTGATGTGATGATTCTATTGTGTGTTGATGCTTGACATCACATTATTTTTGAGGTGGAATTTCAGTTGTGAAGATGGAGATGTGAAGTGTATAAAGTGTTGTTTTTTCTGTTTCTTATCACTATCTCTTTCATTTTTGTGTATGATAAATGTTATGGTCCAGAAGATACGAAAGCCACTTGTCATTTTATCCTTTTTCGAATTTTTTTTTTATAATAATCCACTTAGTTTATTTACATTATTTCTCTAAAACTTTTCAGGCAACTGCTGTCTACAAGGTTTCATCAATTGCTGCCCAGAGTGGCGTGCCTGTCATTGCTGATGGTGGCATCTCAAACTCTGGACATATTGTTAAGGCTTTGGTTCTTGGGGCATCTACCGTAATGATGGGAAGCTTCTTAGCTGGAAGTACTGAAGATCCTGGCTCTTATGTGTATCAGGTGTCAAGCGTTTCTAAATCATTGTTGTTAATGTTTTGAAGTCATCATTTCTTCTTTCTTCCTAGCAAGGTTATCTAGTTATTTTGGAAATTGAAATTTTAAGTTAACTGCATGATTTTTTTAATCAGAACGGTCGTCGTGTTAAAAAATATCGTGGCATGGGTTCCCTGGAAGCAATGACTAAAGGTAGCGATCAAAGATACTTGGGTGATATGGCTAAATTAAAGATTGCTCAGGGGGTCGTTGGAGCAGTTGCAGACAAAGGTTCCATCTTAAAGTTCATACCATACACAATGCAAGCAGTCAAGCAAGGTTTCCAGGATCTTGGTGCTTCCTCCCTGCAGTCTGCTCATGATCTGCTAAGATCAAGAACTCTAAGACTGGAGGTACGTTTTCCCACTGGTATCGTTGTTTCTACCGAGATTTTGTTTTTTCATTTTTTAATTTGTTCTTGACGCTCTTGTGGTTTCTTACTGCACCTCTATACTTTAAGTAATTTTGTTTTTTTAATTTTTTAATTTGTTTTTGATTCTTATTTGTTGCTTAGGTAAAAATAATGATTAATTGCTGGCTTTTATATGTTGATGCTACTAATCTTTTGGAATACCAGAGGATAGGATTTTAAATTTAAAAACATAGTTGTAGAATAGGACTTTAAATGAACATTACCTAGGTGAGTGTGGTACTTTCTCTTTCTTTAACAAGAGGTACCAAGAAAAGAAGACAATTCAAACCTACTTATGTTTCAATGTGGTCATTCTGTGATGGACCTATGGATAATGGTTATCTCATTCTTATCTAAAACTCCCCCATTTTATCTGAGGGTTCATAAAGATCCAATATTGATATGGAAAAGTACTATAGAAAAGATTGTTTTAGTGTTTCTCTCATGAAAATATTGAGAGGTCATTATTTGTACCTCGCAACAAGTAGAAAAAAAATAGAAAATTGTTCAAGGAAGTGGGTTGAAACTAACTTTTCTTATAAGAATTTTATTTGCATACTAAACTTTTTCTGCATGTTATGTCTGTCAAATCAATATTCATTCTTACTAAAGAAGAGATCACATTCTTTTCTTATACAATGGGAACTTCCTATTCATTTTGCTTGGTCCTGCAATATGAGCAGTGTGTTTTGAGTGAAATTGATGGCTTGTCTGATCTCAGGCCATACAACTACTGCTATGGTTTCAGTTAGTTGACCTTGTCCTTTTCTGACTTGTACAGGTCCGAACAGGAGCTGCACAAGTTGAAGGTGGCATTCATGGTCTCGTTTCTTACGAAAAGAAATCCTTCTGAGATTTAAGATGGAGTATTTATTACTACGTTAGCACGAGCAACACCCAAGGAAACTGAGTCTATTATAATCAACCAATCTTTCTCAACATCTTGTGTGAGAATTGCCCTCACAGTTACTCTGCGATGTCTCAATCAATCATTTGCCTGTTTAGCAGGAGAAAATCCATCTGCTTGTGTTACCAGTTGATCATGCTTACATTGTCGGAATGGACTTTGCTTTTAATTTTGGATGTGTAATGATGGTATTTTTTATGGATCTTAACACTGATTTTTTTTTTTTCCGATAAGAAGGGCTTCCCTGATAAATGATAGCGGTCTGCTACCATTTAAAGACTGTTTTTAGTTGCTTTTAGAAGCATGAATTTGTTTCCAACGACGGGGCGGCTACAAACCAACATTCATGGAGGAAAATTCAAACTAGACAAACCATTCGTAGGAATAAGAGAGCAAGATATAACTATTGTGCCGTAACTGTAATATTCTATTAATCACTCATTTGAGCATGGAACAAAAAAAAGATAAAACGTAAAGACAAAAAACAAGTTGGACAAACACATAAGAAACATACTAGAAACAAAACAGTAGAACATTTGATGGGTGACTTTGGTCCCACGTGAAATCTACTCGCTATTTATTTATCAACAATGGGATCAAAAATCACTTCACTGACAGCTTTGATCATCTCAACCTCTGAGGTGAATCCATCGGTATTCATGTAAAATAGGTGCAACACTTTGCTCATTTTCCAAATCAAATCCTTGCAAGCTTTTGGAACGATGCTATCTTCTTCCTGCAAAACTAATCTCAGCAACTCTCGTCTACTGTTGTCGATGGCACACTTGATCTTTTCAATCACCTCTTCTTCTGTAACACCACCGTTACTATGAATTACATGTAATGACACGACATTCAATTTGCCTTCCTTGGATTCCCTCTACACCATAGGCACGATCAAGGTAATAAGTACCAATGATCATATGAAGCTAGACATCGAAATTGCAATTCTTGAGAGTTTATTACAGAGTGTTATAAAAGAATCTAACCTTAAAACCTTGAAAATCATTTAGAAGACGCCCACAAGTGCTGACAAGCTTATACAGATGATCAAATTCAGGACTTCTAACAACCTGCTCGGAAAGCTTAGGCCCCACAAAATAGACAGCTGGGAAGACTATTGGTCCCAAGGCGAATGATACATATCCATTTCTCATATATTCATCCACTGTCGGAACCGACTTGTTTCTCAACCACTCAGCTTCACAGAACATAGACTTCAACAAATTCAACCACTACAATAAAAGAAAGGCTCAAATCATTTCCAATTGAACAAAATGAAGGATCAACTTTTTTCATTACAAACTATGATATCAACCTTGGATAAAACCATTACTTCTCAGTCATATATTTAGACGAGAGTTGGACACATTGAAAAGATGGTGATTAATATATCTAAATAGCCTTCTAATATTAACCTGATAAATAAAAAAATAAAAAACAGGATTAAGATTTTATCTCACAACTTCAACAATGTGACTTGTTGCATCATGTCCCTGTCGTGTAAGCGTCTTTTCTCCAAGCTCACAAATAGTGCTGTGAAGTGCTGAAAATATGATCTCAACTTCTTCAGAACAAAAATTTTTGCCTTCTTGTTCATTCCACCTGGGGTTCATTTTCTTTATTAAATTATCAATTTTGATTAGAGAAGAATAGTTAATAGAGGCAACAGAAGTCAAGTTGAACTAAAAAGAGAGAGAGAGCAAACACGATGGCAGAAGTCTGTGCCAAAGGGTGTTCCAATGGAAACAACAGAGAGAAGGTAAAGGTAAAGGTAAAGGAACATACTTCTCAAGCAATTCTATGAGGTTTACCAGCTCCTCATCAGAACCTCCAATATCAAAAAAGTCATCAATGACAGTTGTGAGCACCGCATTTTTGGCCCATGAGATGCGAGCATCAGATAATTCAGGATCAAAGAGGGCAGCTGCAATGGAAAAGTAACAATAGGCCTGCTTTTGCCTGGCAAATTTTAGCTCGTCCAATCTTTTCTCAACAACCCACCTGCTCATATTGAAGGATATCACATGACAATTATCAAAAATAGACCGCAATCTTTTACTTATTCATAAAAATGCCAGATCAAGAAATGAAGCCTATGAAAGTACATAGATGTACGCACGTTTCAAGATGTTTCAATTCTCCACGTAGTATTGATTGGCATACGTTGAAGTCATCTACTGCTAGTTTTTGGAAGAGTTCATTGCTGATATTTAAAGAGCTAGCATCAAAGACAAAGATAAAAAATGGAGAAATTAGGTGATGCTGCCCATGTATACTTAATTAGTATTTCTTTTGGACAACTTAAGAATTAAACTACTAGAGTTGTACCAATATGAAGTTTTTAAAATCCTTATATTTTCTACTCTGTAATGGTCTATATTTCTCCTGTGTGTTAAACGTTCCAAATCTGCATGGTAGGGAAACTTAAGTGCATCTTCCACCTGAAAAAACAATTATTCCATTAATAAAAGAAAAATTGCTTCAGTCACTTTGGACTTTCAACATATAGTAAGAAACTACCTTTTTGCTAACATGTCCACATAATCTATCTGAATGAATTGAACCACTGTATAATTCCTGCTTTAGGATATGACTGGTCCATAAATTTTGCTTCTCAAGAAGCAATTCATCTGGATATATCACTATTTGTGAAGCCCTATATAACTCTAAGAGGGCATCGATGTCCTTCAAATACCCTTTATGCGAACTGAAGAATTTATTTACGTCTGAAAATTGAGTTAAAGGATCTGCACCACATGATTGCTAAGTAATCTTTTAATGATAGAACCAATACCCAATCGATTGAAAAATCAAACCTTGTTAAAAGCGAATACCTGAAGAGACATCATAACTGTGAACACGCAGCAAGCGAAATGCCATTGCACAAGTGGCAGGATCTGTGAATATCTCTTCATCCCCCTGTAGCCAACATCTGTTTGATTGCTAATGTCACTCTTTTCAGTTAATAAGAACACATCATAATCCACAACCTCATATAAAAATTCAATATAGTAAGTTATTTATGACGTTTTCTCTTCACAGTTTTGAGCTAATAGCTGCTGAAGATACCAACAAATGAAAAATTACCGGTATGTTTCATCTAATACCCGTCTGATTTCCTCAGTGAAATGCCGATCAATTCCCAAACTTTCAAGACTCTCAATCATAAAAAGATGGACATATTTGTCCAAAGGATAAATGGTTGGAACTGAAAGTGTGAATTATGAACCAACGATATGACATTAAAGATATATAATAAAATACATAAGAACTTTAAAAGAGTTGTCCAGATGGGAGAACCTGCGTCTCCAAACTTCTCTAAGACCGAGTGAAGGTAATAAAGACAACCACCATTGTGAATGTGAGTAAGAGCAGCGGCTGTAGTAGATGGTGAATTAAACAACGAACCATTCTTTCTTTGATATTTCATGACCATTTCCCAATCCTGTAATTTTCCAATTCCTTCTGAAACATATGCTAAGTATTGTTTCCTTCCCGCTGAGTAATCTCTGTACCCACAGAATGAAGACACTAAAGTTGAGCTTACTGAGGCCTAAGCATTTTAGGAATCTTAATATATTCCAGCAATTCAATCTGTTTTACTAAATGGTAGATAGAAAAAACAAATTTTGGGGTCTATTTCACCATTGTTCACCGTATTAAAAAGATGTGCTCATTTTCAAAATGCCAAGAATATAGTACAACGCCCATAATTTCATATTTGACATTTTACTGCTCTATGGAGTTATGCTTCACATTACAGAAATAGATGTCATCACTATCAAAATAAATTGATCAGCAGAATCATGAAAGGGAAAACATAAATTAAGTTAAAATATAGTTAAAAATTGTTAACCTTTTAAGCTCTAAATCCCTCTTCTCAAGCATGGGATTTATATCTGTGGAGCTCAGAGGGAGGTTCAAATTCAAGTCACGGGCACGTTCAATCATACCGGGAAATATTATATTGAATCCAATTGGTGTCTGTTGCTTCTCATCAGTAATTGAAGTGAAATTTGACTTAATAAATTGAATACCTATAACAAGGACAAAAGTTATCTAGCTTATACTAATGGAGGAAAAAGACCAAAGAGAGAAAAAAATTTGGATAATACCCTTGTTCATATGTTCTTCACCGATACCCCATCGCTTAAGTGCAAGCACACATGCCAAAGTACACAAGACAGCATCCTTAACTAACCACGAAGGGCAATTAGGAAGCCCCCAAGAACCATCAGCATGTTGATTATTCAATAACCAATCAATGCACTGAGGAAAACAAGGGGCTTGAGCAGATTCTGGAGATGGAACCATTGCCACCCAAGCCGTGTCATATGATGAAACTGAGAGTTCAATCTTATCAAACATTTTCTTAATTCTTTCAGTAGTCATATCAAAGCGCTGCATGCATTCAAAACAGTTTGCTTTCTCAATAAACTATTCATCCTTTGATCCATAAACAGAAAAACGAAAAAAAAAATGTAATAGCTGGATTTCAAGTACCATATTGGTGCTGTTGGCCTCTGTAGACAACTTTGGTCCATGATTCACAGTACCTACTTCATAAAAAATGAAATTAAGAGATATTAGAGCGAAATATTTACATATTTGATACATGGGACAGGGTAAAAACAAAAGAAATCCAAAGTCCGTATCAGTCAATGATCAACTTGCATTCAGATAATACGAAAAACACTGCGGCAATTCACATGGTACAGATTCAAAAGTTCTAACGAAAATTCATCCTGAATTGTAAACAAGAATCATTTGTCCAAAATGATAAAAAACTAGTACAAGAACCATTTTCAAGAAAACATTCAACCATCACATGGAAAAAGATACAAAAAAAAAAATAAGAAAAGAAAGAAAAACAGATAAAACCCAGAAAAGCTTTAACGGGAAGAGAAAACACCTGGCAGAGAAGAAGGAGAAGCGTTCCTTAGATTGTGGGGTCGACGAAAGCCCATGGAATTGCATATTATCATTTTGAAAGTAAGTAACCTGAGATTCAGTCGTAGCGTTTAAATGGCATTCGACAACAGAGACAGACACAAAGACAGAGACCGACAAGATTGCAGAAAAGATCAAAAAATAGAAGGAAAATAGTTCTGGTAAATTTAGACACAAGGACACCTGCTAGAAAAATAAAATTAAAGATTGTTAATGCATTAATTAATATTGGAATGGTTGTTTTATAAGTACTTATCCACTCCACTTTCCATGGGTATATTCTTCAGCGTTGGTTGTGCTGCCATTTCTGCTAATATGGCCAGAGTGGGAATGACACGTCAGAACTAAGGATGTCTTCCTCTTCCTCTAATTTTGAATTTTTGTAGGAACTTGGAAGTTATGAAATTATTTTAATACTAAAATTAGAATTAAGAATGTGTTCCTCCATTTGTATTTTTGATGTATGTTCTGAATTTTTTAAAATATAAATACGGGTTAAATTTAAAAATTATTAAGAAAATTTATAAATTATAATGAATAAGCTGACAACTAAAATTGATAATATATATTGTAGTAAGATCGACACTTGACTTTTCTCTTGCCATTTATTAATATGATATTTTGGTAATTTTATCTACTAATTTAATTTTCTAAATAAAAATAGAAAAAAAATTGTTTAGGAAAGTGTTGTAAAATATAATTCCATAAAAATATTATTTTTAAAGTGTTTCCTTAAATATTCATCAATAAGTTTTTTTTTTTAATTTTTCAAAATTATTTTATAAACTAACAAAAATTCAACTTATCAAAACTATTATAGAAAACTTATCAATAGTTATTCAACTTACCAAAGGTTGCGAGACAACTCTAATATAATTTGGCAACAGCTGGTGAGTATCAGAAAACATTACCGAAATGAATACCGTCTAAATAAACAAACACAAGTGATACACATGGTTTCTTCTCATCCATTGTTAAGTGCTTACTTAAGCATACCATATATAATCAATGGGTTAACGTTAATCCATTGATTATATAGGGAAGTGACATTTTCAAATGATGCTAATGTACTTAGCTGATTCTTAGTTTATTTTCAAATGATACTCTGCAATTCCATGGCATTTTCTCAACCTTACAATCTTAGGCACTCGTTTCCTTTTCCTCTGTCAGGTTTTCTCTCTCCCTCTGTGTTAAAATTTTTATGGTTTTTGTTAGTCCTATGCATAAAATATGTAAATATCTCTTAGCCTTCATTTTTTATGAAGCAGTTAATTTGATTTATGCATCAGAACGGGGTACAGAAGCCAACACTACCGATCTGGTATATTAATTCCAGTTATTACTAGTACTTTTTTGTTTTAATTCTTTCCATTTTCTGTTTATGCATCAAAGTGTGAATACTTTATTGAGAAATGAACATACTGTTCTGACCTCATTTAGTACTTTGAGAGGGCTAAAGAAAAAATTAAGAAGATGTTTGATAAAGTTGATCTTTCTGTTTCATCCTATGACACTGCTTGGGTAGCAATGGTCCCATCTCCGGATTCACCACAGGCACCTTGTTTTCCACAGTGCATTAATTGGTTATTGTATAACCAACTTGATGATGGTTCTTGGGGTCTTCTTAATCGCCCCTCGTGGTTAGTAAAGGATGCTGTCTCATGTACTTTAGCATCTGTCATTGCATTGAAGAGATGGGATATCGGTGAAGAACATGTGAACAAAGGTATTTTTCATTTTGTTTCTTTGCTTCTTTTCATTCATTAGTGTAAGTTAGATAAAATGTTGTCCCCTTTGAAACAGGCATTCAATTTATCAAATCAAATTTCACTTCGGTTACAGATGAGAAGCAAGAAACGCCTATTGGATTCAATATAATATTTCCTGGTATGATTGAATGTGCAAAAGATTTGAATTTGAACCTCCCTCTGAGATCCACAGATATAACTCAGTTGCTTAAGAGGAGGCATTTAGAGCTAAAAAGGTCAGCAACTTTTAACATCCTTTTGGTTTTCTTATTTGTGCTTTGCATTTCGTGATTTTAATGACAAATTATTTTGATAATGATGACGAAAAAAACACCACAAAATTTGTTGGTTCCCATAGCATTGCATAGTGAATTGCTCGAGTATGCTAAGATTTCCTACTCTCAAGCTAAGATTTCCCATAGCATCTTAATGACAAAGCTCAATCCTCAGTGTCTTCATTCTGTGGGCACAGAGCCTACTCCGCAGGAAGGAAAGAATACTTAGCATATGTTGCAGAAGGAAAAATTACAGGATTGGGAGATGGTCATGAAAGCATTTTAACTTCTTTTCTTTTGATATTGATCTCTCATCAGTCCTTATCTCACATTTCTTTTCTCTGACCTTCCTCTTGCCATCAAGCCTTCTGCTGTTCTTGATTCTTGCTTATCAATCTTCCTTGTCAGCTCTTTTGAATTAAGTAATGCTTTAACATTATCCATTGACAATGATGTTCTCCTATATAGTAAGGTATCCACAAAATATTCATAAGATTTAGGTAAAGATGTCAAGACTATTAAAGCTTGATTTTTATCTGCAATCTTAAAGTCTATAGTTTCAAGATCTAGAATCAACTTAATAAATTCATCAAGATGATCTTTCATAAATCCTCCTTCATCTAAATGAAAAGCATAGAGTTTTTTCTTAATATAAAGTCAATTGACATTATATTTAGTCATGTACCTTACTTTTAATTTTGACCAAATTCCAAGGGCTGTTGTTTCTTTGGATACTTCTAGGAGGACTCCATCACTCAATGAAAATACCACTGCACTATGAGCTTTCCTGATAATTTCCTTCTACTCAATATTAGTTAAAGTTGCTAACATTTGTTCTTCTTCCAGCAGAGCTTCTTCCAGTCCTTCATATACCAAAAAAGCCCTTATTTTAATCTTCTAGAGATTGAAGTCATTTGCTTTTGTAGACTTCTCAATTGAAAATTTCGAAGATGACATCATAGCTTCTGATTTCTAATGGCTCTAATACCACTTGTTGCTTTAAATGAATCACAACCTTAAAAAACCGGCACTATGATTAAAACATGCTTCCAGAACTTCAAGCAAAAGTTAATCTGCAACCTGAAATCATAGCCATGAAAAATCAGACTTCAAGAATACAAGAACTATAGCAAGAAAAAGAATACACTTTTAGAGGAATTTTTCAAAATTTATTTATCAAGAAAGGAAGTAATACATCAATTTTTCCTAACTCTGTTTTTACAATCATAGCACCTCAATTTATATAATCAAGATCTGTTACCTAAGCTTCTGTCACATCCATAGCTTTTAACAAATCTTTTTAACTAACCAATCAACCATTTAACAGACTTCTTCAACTGGCTACTGACTCCAGCAACTTGCACAATACTCTGCAACTTGCTTGCAGCTACCAATTTGTAGTTTCCAACAAATGGCATCATTCTTCCCGAGCTCCTGCTGCTCCACCCTTTTATTCAAGATTGCTTCAATGCATTTTGAATCGTACTTTAACACTTTCAATACTCCCAAACTCTTCACAGAATATTGATTGGCCAATGTTGAAGTCATGAACAACTAGATTTTGAAATTATACAATGCCAAGATTGCAGAGCTAGAATTAAAATAAAAAAGCAAATAAGCAAGCAATGCTACCATGATGTGCTGATTAGCATTTCTTTTGAAGATGACAGAACTAAAGCTAACAATATCTTACCGGTACGAAGTTTTTAAAATCCTTAAATTATCTGTATTATAATGGTTCGAATATCTCCCTGTCCTAGACGCTCCATAGTTGCATGGTAGGGAAAGTTGAGCCATCGTCCACCTGAAGCGCAAAAACTGTGTTTTCAATAATTCTGTCGAGGGACTGAATTACACCAAAACAGTATGAAATATCCCCTGGCTGCAAGAATCAAAGAACTAGATAATTCCTGCTTTAGAAAATGACGAGTCCATAAGTTTTGTTCCTTAAGAACTGATTTGTCTGGATATATAATTTGTGAAGCCTTGTATAACTCTAGGATAGCATGGGTATCCTTCAAATATCCATTAAATGAGTTGAAGAATTGATCTTTTTCGGCAAATTGATTTAAAGTATCTGCACAATAGAGTTGTCACATAAACTAGGTTCCAACAATCCAAGAAGATAGAAATATTGTATCTCCTTAAAACCTGAACATTAGAAGAGACATCATAACCGTTAACTCGCAACAATCGAAATGCCATTGCACAAGTTGCAGGGTCCAAAAATATATTTTCGTCTGCCCTCAGCCAGCATGTGTCTGTTTCAAAATGAGACTTGTCACAATCTAAAAGCTCGTACAGAACTTCAATAAAATGATGAATGGAAATTACCGTTAATATGTTTCATCCAGTACTCTATTGATTTCCGTGTTGAAATGATGATCAATTCACAAAATTTCAAGACTCTCGACCATAAAAAGATGAACATATATGTCCAAAGGATAAGTAGCAGGAACAGAAAGTATGAATTATGAAGCAAGGATTCAGCACTAAATATATCTAATGAAACACATAACAGCGTTAATGTTAGTTGTTAAGAACCATTCTAGCATCCTAGGATTTGCCTATGCATTGTATTTAAATTTTTTTATAGATTTAAACAATTTAAACATATAAAACATCAAATATACCTCTAGGGCTTTGCTTGAAACAAGTAAGGAGCTTTCCCCTTTACCTTCAAAGCATGCACACACCAACATGTCTTCAATGATTCCAATGAAACTCTTGAAAACCTAGACTTTGTCCATGATTTCCCTAAGCCATTTCATGATTTTCTACTCTTAGAAAACCATCACACACACATGTATGAAAGAGTAAGAGTGGTAGAAAACATATTTCCTAATCCTATCTTCCTTTTCTCTCTTTCTTTTCTTTTGTTTCTTTTCTTGAAAGGT
>JAVXUL010000021.1:11896023-11912300 GCA_035590515.1 Trichilia minutiflora | reverse complement strand
CTACGTATATAATCCAGTAACTTTTTCTCCTATTCCGATGTGGGATTCGGTTCATCCCTGCCATCTTAGAAACCTGCCAGAAGTCACTCCTTACTCAGGCTCCCTCACCCTGACGCCACTTCCCGCTCTCATCGGACTAGGATGTTATAATATTTTTGTGTTAATTATTCACTAATAATATTTTCATCTATATTTTATTAAAATAATAAAAATATTCTTATAAAACAAAAAGATTAAAATATCCTTAATTAAAGTAATGAAATATTACATCTATTGGCATTTTTTATTTAATTCTACAATAAATTTAAATTGATTGTTAAAATTTGAGTCGACATAATTCGAATAAGTTCTTATTCTAGTGTCAAGAAATATTACTTTGCGTAAAGAGTTGGTGTCAACATTCACGACTACTACACTTTTAATTTAATTTATATGTTTGAAAATCCTACATTAAAATTAATAGAAGAAAAATAAAAATAATTTAAACTAAATAATAATATGTCTAATTTCAAAAAATTAGTGTATAACTTGATTAAATAAAATTTTATCATATAATAATTAATTCATTATAATTATGTTCTCCAAGTCGTGATTCACTTAAATTAAAAGTTTAAATTGAATATCAGATTATTTTATTATAAACCCGCCCCAGAAGATATACATCTTGTGTGAATATCGGCGGCGGGGCTTCGAGACAAAACGAACATACATGTGTGGGATCACTATAAAATCTCAAAACACGTGATTTGTCGATTTTCCTCACATTTAACCGTCTCTTTCAACTAAACCCTACGCTTCTCAGCCTCTCGTAGCGGAGCCACCACAGCTGTAATGGACTTCTCACCACCGCCACTGGATGACGGTTTCTCCGCCGATAGGCTCTTCAATCAAGGATACTCGCACACTTATGACGACGTCATCTTCCTCCCACACTACATCGACTTCCCGACCGACGCCGTTTCGCTCTCTACCCGCCTAACGCGCAATATCGATCTTTCCATTCCTTGTGTTTCGTCTCCTATGGATACTGTCACCGAGGACTATATGGCTGCAGCCATGGCGGCTCTTGGTGGTATTGGCATCGTGCACTCCAACTGCTCGGCTGCCGAACAGGCACGTGTTGTTACATCCGCAAAGTTGCGGCGCGTCCCCATTTTCACATCGAGTTCGGCTGTTTTCAAGGCACGTGACGCATTTATTGGTGATGTCCAGGATTTTGATGGATGCAATTACATTTTCGTTACGGAGTCCGGTATAGTAAATAGTTTGAAGAACTTATTTTTATGATAGGTGTCTTTTCCAGGAAAAAGAAAAAGCTTTTAATTGCTTGTACTCAAAAGTATTAGTGAGATAGTTATGGAATTAGTTCATTGCTTATTTGTTTTCATTTTCCTAGTTCAGGTACTACGAGATCAAGCATCTTGGGCTATGTGTCAAAATCTGACTGGGAGAATATGGGCGATAAGAAAGTTAAAATATTTGATTATATGCGTGATTGCAATTCTAAGGTTTCTGTTCCATGGAATTATGATTTGGAGAAAATAGATGCGGTTTTGGCGAAACATGAGGTGGATTTTGTTGTTTTGGAGAAGGATAGGGAGGTGGTAGATGTGGTAACAAAGGAGGATGTGAAGAGAGTAAAAGCATATCCACAATTGGGGAAGGGGACAATGGGGACAGACGGGAAGTGGATGGTGGGGGCAGCAATTGGAACGAGGGAGTCTGATAAAGAGAGGTTAGACCATTTGGTGAAGGCTGGAGCAAATGTTGTGGTGTTGGATAGTTCTCAGGGGAACTCAATTTATCAGATTGAGATGATAAAATATGTGAAGAAGACTTATCCGGAGTTGGATGTGATTGGTGGGAATGTTGTGACAATGTACCAAGCTCAGAATTTGATTCAGGCTGGTGTGGATGGGTTAAGAGTTGGGATGGGGTCTGGGTCTATCTGTACCACCCAAGAAGTTTGTGCAGTTGGTCGAGGACAGGTATAACTTTTGCTATGGTGCAATTTTGCATGTCAACTTAAATTCAGAGTCTAACCTATCTAGCCAGACCATGTGCAGTAAAATTACTGGGGGATTTATTGAATGGAGATCATGTAAAATCAAATATAACTGACTTGTATATATTGTGATGTGAAGATAATTCTGTTGAGTTGATACTTGACAAAACATTATTTTTGAGGTGCACTCTCAGTTTTGAAGATGGAGATGCGAAGTGCATGAAGTGTTATTTTTTCTGTTTCTTATAACTATCTCATTCCATTTTGTGGTTTCTCTTATATGATAAATGTTATGGTCCAGAAGATGCGACAGTGATTTTTACCATTGGTCTTGTCAATTTAGCCTTTTCGGCAAAATTTTTACAATCAACTACGTTATTTATGTTATTTCTCTAAAACTTTTCAGGCAACTGCTGTCTACAAGGTGTCATCAATTGCTGCCCAGAGTGGCGTGCCTGTCATTGCTGATGGTGGCATCTCAAACTCTGGACATATTGTTAAGGCTTTGGTTCTTGGGGCATCTACTGTAATGATGGGAAGCTTCTTAGCTGGAAGTACTGAAGCTCCTGGCTCTTATATGTATCAAGTATGATAGAAAGTATTTCTAAATCATTATTGTGAATGTTTTGAAGTGATTATTTCTTCTTTCTTCCTAGCTAGCTTATCTATTTATTTTGGACGTTGAAAATTTACTTCTTTAATCAGAATGGCCGTCGTGTTAAAAAATATCGTGGCATGGGATCCCTGGAAGCAATGACTAAAGGTAGTGATCAAAGATACTTGGGTGATACAGCTAAATTAAAAATTGCTCAGGGGGTTGTTGGAGCAGTTGCAGACAAAGGTTCTGTCTTAAAGTTCATACCATACACAATGCAAGCAGTCAAGCAAGGGTTCCAGGATCTTGGTGCTTCCTCCCTGCAGTCTGCTCATCATCTGCTAAGATCAAGAACTCTAAGGCTGGAGGTATGTTTTACCACTGGTATTGTTATTTCTACCTTGATTTTGGACACACTCTGGTGGTTTCTTAGTTAAGGATCTTTTTTTTCTTTTAATTTGTACTTGACGCTCAGGTGTTGCTTAGATAAAACAATGATTAATTGTGGGCTTAGCATTTGGTTTTCTAGTATGCCTTTAGGTCATTGCTTATTAAATTTAAAAACATAGTTGTAGAATAGGATTTTAAATGAACATTACCTAGGTGAGTGTGCTACCATCCTCTTTCTTGAGCAAGAGGTACTATGAAAAGAAGACAATCCAAACCTACTTATGTTTCAATGTGGTCATTCTCTGATGGACCTTCGGATACTGGTCACCTCATTCTTATCTACAAGTCCTCCATTTTATCTAAGGGTTCATAAAGATTCGTCATTGATATAGAAAAGTTCTTTTCAGTGGTTCTCATAAGAAAACATTGAGAGGTCATAGTTGCTACCTTGCAACAAGGAAACAAAATACAAAATTGTTCAAGGACATGGGTTGAGACCAAGTTTTTTTATAAGAATTTTATTTGCATACTAAGCTTTTTCTGCACCTTATGTCTGTCAAATAGAAAATTGTTCTCAGTAAAGATGAGATCATATTATTTTCTTATACTATGGGAATTTCGTATTCATTTTGTCTTGGTCCTGCAATATGAGCCTAGTGTTCTGATTTGTTTGATCTAAGGCCTTTTGATCTACTGCTATGGTTTCAGTCAGCTAACCTTCTTCTTTTCTGACTTGTACAGTGCCGAACAGGAGCTGCACAAGTTGAAGGTGGCATTCATGGTCTTGTTTCTTATGAAAAGAAATCCTTCTAAGATTCAAGATGGTGGAGTATTAATTGCTGCTGCAGCTGGTCATTGCCTGGTTCTGTATGTTGAATTAATATGCTGGCATGAGTAACATCCAAGGAAACTGGGTCTGTGATTATCTACCAGTCTGTTTCAACATCCTGTGTGAGAATCACCCCAACAATTTACCCTGCATTTGTCTGAATCAAGCATTTTCTTGTTGTGCAGGAGATAATCCATCTGCTTATGTTACCGGTTGATCGTGCTTACATTGTCAGAATGGACTGTGCTTTTTTATTTTGGATATTTAATGATACTATTTTTGATGTATTTTAGTGAAGTAAAACACTGATTTTACGATATTTAGAAACATAACATTGTTTCAATATGAAGGGCTTCCCTGATATATGATAGCGGCTTGCTGCCATTTAAATAGTGTTTTGAGTTTGCCTTTAGAAGCATGAACTTTTTTCGCAAACGAAGAAGCAAGCCAACATTCATGAATGAAAAATTCAGACTCAACTAATCAAATCATTCAGAGAAAACAGAAAGCCAGATAACAATTGTGCGTTTGTTTAATTTCAAATTGCAATTGCAATATTTTATTAATCACTCATTTGGTTGTGTGGGCACGCGCGTGTAAAAACAAAATGTTGGACAAAAGCATACTAGAAGCAAAACCACAGGACATTTGATGCGTGACTTGGATCTCGCATGAAATCTGCTCACTATTCATTTGTCAACAACGGGATCAAAAATCAATGTACTGACAGCTTTGATCATCCCGAAATTTGAAGTGAATCCATCAGTATTCATGTAAAATAGGTGCAACACTTTGCTCATTTTCCAAATCATAATCCTTGCAAGCTTTTGGAGCTATGCTAATTTTTTCCTGCAAAAATATTCTCAGCAGCTCTCTCCTACTATTGTCGATGACATGCTTGAGCTTTTTGATGGCCTATTCATCTGTACCAACACCTTTGCTATGGATTACATGTATCACCACGGCATTTAATTTCCCTTCTTGGATTCCTTCTACATCATAGGCATGATCAGAGTAATAAGCACCACTGATCATATCAAACCAGACATCAAAATTGCAGTTCTCGAGAGTTCATTAAAGAGAGTTATACAAGAATCTAACCTCAAAACCTTGAAAATCATTGAGAAGACCCCACAACTGCTTGAGAAGACGCCCACAACTGCTGAGAAGCTTATATAGACGATCAAATTCAGGACTTCTAACAACCTCCTCGGAAAGTTTAGGGCCGACGAAATAGACAGCTGGGAAGACTATTGGTCCCAAGGCAAATGATACATGTCCATTTCTCATATATTCATCCGCTGTCAGAGCTGACTTGTTTCTCAGCCACAGTTTCACGGAACATAGACATCAACAAATTCAACCACTGCAATAATAGAAAGGCTCAAATCATCATTTCCATGAACAAAGTGAAGGATCAACTAGTTCCATGATAAATTATGATATCATCCTTGGATAAAGCCAGTCATACATTTATACGAGAGTTGGACACACTGAAAAGACAGTGATTAATATATCAAAATAGCCTTCTAATATTAATCTGATAAACAAAAAAGAAAAAGATAGGAATAAAGATTTTATAAAAAGATAGTAATAAAGATTTTATCTCACAACTTTTAACAATGTGACTTGTCGCATGATGTCCCTGCCATGTAAGTGTCTTTTCTCCAAGCTCACAAATACTGCTGTGAAGTACTGAGAATATTAGCTCAACTTCTTCAGAACAAAAATCTCCGTCTTCATGTACATTCCACCTGGCGTTCATTTTCTTTATTAAATTCTCAATTTTGATTAGAGAAGACTAGTTAAGAGAGGCAACAAAAATCAAGTTGAACTAAAAAGTGTGAGCAAAAAAGATGGTAGAAGTCTGTGCCTAAGGGAGTTCCAACGGAAATAAAACACGGAAGGGAAAGGGAAAGAAACATACTTCTCAAGCAATTCTATGAGGTTTACCAGTTGCTCATCACAACCTCCAATATCAAAAATGTCATCAACTACAGTTGTGAGCACAGCGTTTTTTGGCCCATGACATGCGAGAATCAGTTAATTCAGGATCAAAGAGGGAAGCTGCAATGGAAAAGTAACAATAGGCCTGCTTTTGCCTGGCAAATTTTAGCTTGTCCAATCTTTTCTCAAGAACCCACCTGCTCATATTGAAGGATACCACGTGATTATTATCGAAAATTGACCTCAATCTTTTAGGTAATCATAAAAAATGCCAGATCAAGAAATGAAGCCTACAAAAGGACGTAGATGTACGCACCTTTCAAGATGGTTTAGTTCTTCAAAGAGTATTGATTGGCATATGTTGAAGTCGTCCGCTGCAAGTTTTTGGAAGAGTTCATTGCCAATATTTAAAGAGCTAGCATCAAAAAAAAAAAAAAAAGAGAGAGAGAGAGAGAAATTAGATGATGCTGCCCATTCAGACTTAATTAGTATCTCTCAGAGGACTTAAGAACTAAACTACTGGAGTTGTACCAATATGACTCATATTTTCTACTCTGTAATGGTCTATATTTCTCCTGTGTGTTAAACGTTCCAAATCTGCATGGTAGGGAAACTTAAGTGCATCTTCCATCTAGAAAAAAAGTATTAAACAGAAAAATTGCTTCAGTCATTTTGGACTAGATTATCATCAACATATTGGAAGAACTACCTTTTTGCTAACATGTCCACAGAATCTATCTGAAAGAATTGAACCACTGCATAATTCCTGCTTTAGGATATGACTAGTCCATAAATTTTGCTTCTCAAGAACCAATTCATCTAGATATATCATTATCTGTGAAGCCCTATATAACTCTGAGAGCATCAATGTCCTTCACCCATGAAGTGAACTGAAGAATTTATTTACTTCGGAGAATTGAATTAAAGGATCTGCACCACATGATTACTAAGCAATCTTTTAATGATAGAACAATCCGCAAACAATTGAAAAAATCAAACCTTGTTAAAAGCAAATACCTGAAGAGACATCATAACCATGAACAAGCAACAAGCAAAATGCCATTGCACAAGTGGCAGGATCTATGAATGTCTCTTCGTCCCCCTTAGCCAACATTTGTTTGATTGCTAATGACACTCTTTTCAGTAAATGAGAACATATCATAATTCACAAACTCATACATGACGCTTTTAGTCGGTGTTTTTATTTGTGCTTTGCATTCGTGATATTAACAACGAATTATTTTGATATTGGTGACAAAAATGAGTGTGCCTTTTTCATATGATGAATTAACTTTGGAAAACACCACAAAATTTGTTAGTTTCCATAGCTTTGTAGAAAGGGATGAATTGCTTGACTATATTAAGATTTCCCAAAATGCGCAATCCTCAGTGTCTTCATTCTTTGGGTACAGAGACTACTCAGCAGGAAGGAAAGAATACTTAGCATATGTTTCAGAAGGAATTGGAAAATTACAGGATTGGGAAATGGTCATGAAATATCAAAGAAAAGATGGCTCGCTGTTTGATTCAGCATCAACTTGGGTCATAACTGTGGAGAGCAAACATCATAACTATATAAATTAGTTATTTTGATGCTTGGTATGAGTTTGTTGATTATGATACGTTCTCATTTATTGGAAAGAGTGACATCAACGATCAAACCGATGTTGGCCGCAGGGGGAAGAAGAGATATTTATTGATCCTGCCATTTTGTGCAATGGCATTTCGTTTTTTGCTTGTTCATGGTTCTGATGTCTCTTCTTTTAAATTTTATTATAATCATTTGTATTATATAAAATTAAATATAAATTTTTTTTATTTATAAAATAGCTTGATAAATCTAAATTAAAATAAAATGAAATAATAAAAAATATTTATATTATTTTATTATATTAATTTTTTAATAAAAATTGCTTACGTTGATAATAAAAAAGTATTAAATTTTTATATGAATAATTATGTAAATAAAGTAATTAAATAAAAATATTTTTTGTAAATATATTTTAAAAGATTTTCAGAATTTTCAGATTATTTTTACCTTTTTTTATTAAAAAAGGTGTCTTAAACTATTAAGTTGAAAAAATAATTAAATTTAATTATATTAAAATATTATATAAAGATATCTTAAATTTAAGTCTAATTTATAAACATATCAAAAATATTAATTATAATAAATACAAAGATATTACCATTATTAGTGGAAAGCTTGGATTGGGTTTTCGAATTTTAAACCTAGATTAGATTTATTTCAAGCAGTCCGAGCTTTTAAAAATGGGATTTAAGCAAAAATAATAATTATTTATATTAAAAATTAAAAAATTATCACATAATATAATTTTATTTAAAAATAATCAAAACTTAAAATTTAACTTTTAAACTTTAAATTAAGTTTCGAGTGTAAAAAAAATTCTTCATGCTCGGTGAGTCAAAAAAATTCTTCATACGAAAAAAACAAATGATTATTTTTTAATAAAATTTTGTTGTCTAAGTATTTTTAAAATTTTAAATATAAAAAATAGTCATTTTTTTAAAAACCCTTTAAAGATTGGACAAGACCCTCAAATTTTGTTATCCCTGCTTGAAATAATTTTTATTTATAAATTAATAATGGAAATATCTAATAAATTATTTAAAATATTACAAAATATTTACTATCCTTAAAAAAGATTGAGGAGTTTATCATATTAAATACATTTTTCTATTTTCTATTTCAACAATTTAATCATATCCATCAATTAATTTAATTAATTTTCGTATGTATCTATATCTCTATATTTATATTTCATAAGCTCTCAAAATTATGATTAATTTACGTAATTTTATTTTTTTCAATTAAACAAATAGATTTACGACAGTCAAATAAGAAGCGAAAGAGAAGTAAAGAAGCCATTACAGTTGTATGTTGCTACAAAATCCTATTCTCAGAAGGCAGCGCTCATCTTGAACCTCAATTCAACGGACAACGATAAGAGAAATCTTCATGTTACCCATTCATTCATTCATTTCATCTCTCTCCATGTGCACAGCTTCATCTTTGACCAAAAACATTTATCATCCACGTTCATAAATCAATTCATATCACTCCCTTCTTCTCTTTGTCTCTGATTCAACCCACGACAAACTTCACGTGTTTGTGATTTACAATCAACCGATATGGCTTCAGCCACTGCGCCAACTACTTTCTCTCTCATCAAGACCGCCGCGGCTGCTTCATCCTCATCTTCGCCACGTGCCTCTCTCGTACGCTTGTCGGCAGGGAGGATTGAGAGTGTTCGGAGGTTGGGTTTCTCTGCTGCTGACCCGCTTTTCTCAAACCACGTGGCGATGAGGGTCAGGTCGATTAAGGGGAAGGCGACCCGCGCGGTGGTGTCGATGGTGAAGAAGAGTGTCGGGGATTTGAGGGGTGCTGATTTGAAAGGGAAGAAAGTTTTTGTTAGAGCTGATTTGAATGTGCCGTTGGATGAGAACCAGAATATTACGGATGATACGAGAGTCAGAGCTGCCATTCCGACTATCAAACATTTGATTGATAATGGAGCGAAAGTCATTCTTTCTAGCCATTTGGTACGTGGGTTTGAAATATTTTTTGGTTTTTCTTTGGATTTTGTATGTGGGTTTATACTTAATTTGATTTTTGGTTATGATCAATTATCTGAAATCTGCACATATAGCTGAAATGAAGTCCCACTTTTGATTTGACCAGCACTTGTATCATGTTCTAATAGTACTGTAATAGCATTTCACTGTACATGCGACAGTACTTTATTATTTGACTGTGAAAGAAATAAGCTTTATCTTCAATTCTATGGATAATAATTGCTTAATGCTTTTGATTTTTAGTTGTATGAACGAAGTTAATGTTTTTTTCATTTGATTTTAACTTCTGTAGTTGGGTTTTATCTGTGATTTCTGTTCTGTTTAATTGTCTTAAATGTGTAAACATAATGCAATCATATTTATGTTTTCTCTGAATTCCTGTATTGAGCGGGAAAAAAATTGATTGATTTCACAGCTACACTACTGTTTTATCTGACTAGGAAAGAAATGATCTTTACCTTCAGCTCTGTGGTGTAGCGATTGTTTAATGCTTTTGGTTTTGAGTTGTATGAACTACATTAATGTTTTTGCTTTGGATTTTCAGGGGAGACCAAAAGGTGTTACTCCAAAGTTCAGTTTGGCACCACTTGTACCTCGGTTATCTGAACTGCTTGGCATTCAGGTGAATACAACACAAAGTTTTTCTTGAAATGGAAGTTCGAGGGGAAATATTTAAATTCTGTTGTGATTATATTGATCCTGTGAACTGAAATCTGGTGATTTTCCTCTGTTAACTAACAGGTTGTGAAGGCTGAGGACTGCATTGGTCCAGAGGTAGAAAAGCTTGTAGCTTCGCTTGATGATGGTAGTGTTCTTCTTCTTGAGAATGTGAGGTTCTACAAGGAGGAAGAAAAGAACGAACCGGAGTTTGCAAAGAAGCTTGCCTCTTTGGCCGATCTTTATGTGAATGATGCTTTTGGGACCGCGCACAGGGCCCATGCCTCAAATGAGGGAGTCACAAAATTCTTGAAGCCATCTGTTGCTGGATTCCTATTACAGAAGGTGGGATTTTGTGTTGTTGCTGTGACAATTCGTTCAAAATTTTTTTAAACCCTCTTTCTCAGCATGATGACCAAGAATATTTCATTGTGATATCATAAATACCTTCAGTTCCTTCATAATTAAAACCTCTGTCACACCTGAACAACTTTTCAGATGAGAAAGTCAAATAGAAATACTTTTATATTCCAAATGTATTTCACTCCAAATTTCTTCATTTGTTTCTCTGCAATTTTTGCAATCCTAGCCTATTTACTTTTGATCATTCAGATTGTTTGTAAGAATAGCACACCAAGTAAAAATAGACTAGTAATGGATTGTTTTCTCCGTTTCTTCATTAGTCCTAAGCTGATGTTAACATTTGCTTCTCTTCTTTCAGGAGTTGGACTACCTTGTCGGGGCAGTTTCAAGCCCAAAGAGGCCATTTGCTGCTATTGTCGGTGGTTCAAAGGTCTCATCCAAGATTGGAGTTATTGAGTCTCTCCTTGAGAAGTGTGATATCCTACTCCTGGGTGGAGGAATGATCTTCACATTTTACAAGGCACAAGGGCTCTCAGTTGGTTCATCCCTCGTAGAGGAAGATAAGCTTGATCTTGCAACATCACTCCTTGCCAAAGCCAAGGCAAAAGGTGTAGATCTTTTATTGCCCACTGATGTGGTAATTGCAGACAAATTTGCTCCTGATGCAAACAGCAAGGTTTGTTTTTCTAAGTTCCTTTAGGATAGTTTTGATTTCCTAAACATGTTCTTCTTGTATTATTTGCATTGCTATGCCTTCAAAATAACTCTGATTAAATGTTGTTGAACGGAACTGTTGATTTTGGTGCTCAGAATTAGAAACCAATATTATCATTTAAAGCATTATGGCTATGCTAATATTTCGACCAATGAGTAGAAAACGGTTTGCATTTCAGGTTGTACCTGCATCTGTTATTCCTGATGGATGGATGGGATTGGATATTGGACCAGATTCTGTTAAGACTTTCAATGACGCTTTGGAAACCACTAAAACTATCATCTGGAATGGACCGATGGGAGTGTTTGAGTTTGACAAGTTTGCTGTTGGAACAGAGGTATGCTGGATATGCTTACTGTTGTCTTAAATCTTCATACTTTTATAGTGCTTATTTATTCTTCATAATCTTATATGTCTACACAATTTGCCAAATGTTTGAAGATTCCAAATGCGTTGGTTTGATTTTGGATTGGTGCAAATTAAAGTCCTGTAATTCTGTTTACAGGCAGTTGCAAAGAAGCTGGCAGACCTCAGTGGCAAGGTTGTAACAACAATTATTGGAGGGGGAGACTCTGTTGCTGCAGTTGAAAAAGTAGGAGTTGCCAGTGTGATGAGCCATATATCAACGGGTGGCGGTGCCAGTTTGGAGTTGTTGGAAGGCAAAGAGCTTCCTGGTGTCGTTGCTCTCGATGAAGCTGTACTAGTTGCTGTGTAAGATTGAAATTGATTTTTTTCCTCACCCACAAGTTGACATTGTCATTGAAGTTTGTAAACGGGAATGAAAACCATTGTAGGAAGATGAGTTGATCTTGTAAATTTTCACCTTTGCAATTAATATAAAGTCCCATTCTGCCATTACTGGTTTGTTTCTTGCATGAATCACTGTATGGATAGCGCAAAGAGAGCCATCCAAGGTTTTCCAAATACATTGGTTCTTTTTCTCAATAAATTTCTGTTGTCTACTCTTTTTTTATTTTTTTTAATATGATTATGAGCATTGTTTCAGTTAGTCTTTTCTTGAAATGTATTCCATTGTCTTCACCAATGATTATGGTGATCACAGTCCTAGCCACTATACCACTGATGTTGACATGGAAGCTGCTGGAAAAGGACTTCTGGAACAAATTTGCTCACATGATCACCTTGAGTTCAATCCACAAAAATGAAAGGTGTCAAGTGATTCTCTGAAAAGCACAAAAAATGGGAGCTTGTTGAATGATTTTCAAATACCCCTCTTTTTTTTCTCTATAGCCAGTTTGGTAACATGAAGAGTCGATATGGATCATAAACAGAAGGTTTGTTTCTTTTGCATTGTTTATAGAACTTTTGTATAGAACCATAATCTTTTTCTTTTTGAGGATATAATAAAAAAAAATAATAAAACAATTTTTTATTTAAAAGACAAAAATATAATTAAAATAAAAAAGTTTCCAAGATAAGTCATCAAACCAGCTTCAATTGTTTCAAGATATGTCAAAATGAGAATAAGATGCATCATGCTTCACGAAACTCACTTAGGTCAAATCAAAGGAATTGGAACTATAGTAAAGAAGGTCCTTGGCATAATAGAATATTCCTTTCTTGTATGTTGTTTAATGCTCCCAATTAGAATCTTCCACTTAAAGCTAAAACCCTAATTCAAAATCATCTCCTATGGCTAACCCATGGTTTCATTGTAGCCCACAGAAAAATCCAAACACAAGCCAGCCCACCTTGCTCCCCAAGAAAAATCAACGGACTCAAATTTGGAAAGTTATTCTCTATTTTACAAAATTTTAAGAAATTAATTTAAATTTGCAAAACAATATGAAGCTATTTTCTGAATTTTCTAAAATAAAATAGACAAATTATTCACAATTTAAACAATGATTTATCAAGCAGGATAATAACATTTGGATCCCTAATTTCAACATTTTCACATGGAAGATATAATTTGCCAATTTGATTTAAATAATCCCTATTTTAATGAAATGATTATAATATCTTTCATTATTTATTTTTTAAATAACCTCTGTCTACCTATTATAAATCTAAATTTATTCATTTTAACAAAATTCAACAATGAGTTATTACCAGTAATCCAATGGTGTTACGTGCCACATCAGTTTCATTCTCAACCCTTTTTTTTTTTTTTTTTTAAGAAAGTTGGATTATTAGATCCTACTTAAAAAATATGTATATAAATTTTTGGCGTATATTGGAATAATATTTGTAGAATGTTGTTAAAATTTTTTTTTTCTTGGAAAAACAGATTAGGAATCTATTTAATACAAATAAACTAAATATGTATTAATTTATAGAAATATTAAAATTAGGTGACCCAGATGTTACAATCCTTTGCTTTGACATAATTTTTATTTTTGTAGTTTTTATTTTGAAAAACAAAGGTCAAATTTTTCTAGAAGTATTTTATTACCAAATTACCAACACAAGTGATTTATAAATAAAACCAAATCCTTGAGGGACCGTCTTCAATCTCCACTCACTGTGGCAATATTCGATCTCAATACAAATTCTTTCTCGGTTACTCTGGTCTCGTGCGTTCGTATTTTCATCTCCATTTCCTTTCATTTCTTATCGATCCGTTCACCGATTAATCTATTTGTGTTGTTTTTGTTTTGTTTAGGTGTTGTTTGATCGTAATATAATGGCGGTAAAGAAGAGCGTAGGCACTTTGAAAGAAGCTGATTTGAAGGGAAAGAGAGTTTTCGTGAGAGTGGATCTGAACGTGCCTTTAGATGACAACTTGAAGATCACCGATGACACCAGGGTTCGTGCTGCCGTTCCCACTATCAAGTATTTGATGCAGCATGGCGCCAAAGTTATTCTCTCTAGTCATTTGGTATATTACTGCACGAGTACTTGAATTTATGGTTTTGGGTTACTGGGTTTGTGTTTTTCTTGATGGACTTTCTATTGGGTCTATCCTGGTTTTTAGATTTATGCATTTGGATTTCAAAAGATTCGTATTTCTCTGCTGGTATTTGATGCATTTCCAGCTTATTTGGTTTGCATTTTCTTATTGATTTATTAGAGTAGTTTTTGGACGTATGCACATCTTTTTATAAAGATCAGTATTTTCTCTTCCTTGTATCTGATGTATATCCAGTTGATTTTTTCTATTTTTTAAACTGCTTTCTGGGTTTATATCTAATTATAAGCTGGTAGTGGTAGTTTATTAGACCCATATAATTTGCTTTTGATATTTTTTTGCTTTACTGGAAAAAGAATTCCCCCTTTGTTATCATCTCCTTGAATGTGATCTGAGACACGTACTTTTGCTTGAGATTTACATCAATCGATGACAAAATTTTAGCTTTTTGAGTTGTTTGATTCATTTTTTTCCCTGTTGCTTTATTATATTTTAATAAAATAATCCACGGCTGAACTATCTTCTGTTATTTCTATTGTTTGATCGAAAAGTATTATTCTGTTTTACCCCTTTGTTTCTGATTGTGTTATTGACGATCTTGATTTTATTGTTTATGCTTCTTGGCAACTACTAAAATTTTGAACTCAAGTTAGCTGTGCGCTGTCAAGTTTGGCGATGTCTACTGGTTAATTATTGCATTTTGGGACCAAATCTACATGTAGTGCTTTATGAGCTCTATTGTGGCAATTTTATTGCTTGACCTCTAATCTCATTCCTTTTGGGTGCTGATCTATGCATCAAATAATATGTATCATTAGCAGTGAAAATGAATATATAACTACACTGAGTTCATAGTTTTCCCAGTATTTGTGTATATTGTTTTAGTGAGTGGATGGATTTGTGCCTCTTTACTACCTTCGTATGCGCTAGAACTTTCTTGGAATTTGGGACAGTTGTCTTATCAATTATCAGTTTTCTTAATTTGCTGCAACATGATATTATTTTTTTTTTCAATTATCATTTTGTCATTTCATGCCATTTTACTGTTTTTGTCTTTTTGTAGCTTGTTGAGACCTTGTCTGTCATTATATATTGATAACTACATCATTTCTTAAGCTTATGAAGGCAATCCTTTTGTTTTCTATATGCCCATGTATAAGTAAAATCTATGAAGCGGAAATAAATTACTAGTTCTATAACTGATATGTGCATTAGATACATTTACTCTGCAAATAATAGTCAATTAAATGAAGGTTTGCCAATCTGATTGCTTTAATTTTATTTTTATGCCAACTCAAGATGCATAGCTGATGGATTGTATACATTTTAGTTTCTGAATTCAAGCAAAATTACTAAATTTGATCTGACATTCTTCCACCCAACTGAATGAAAAATTGATCTTCCATATTGCCTAGAAAAGGATGGAATGAAGATGGGCCATTAAAATTACGTTTACCCTGGTCCTATTTAAAAATGAAAAAATTTGGATACTACTTTGTACAACTTCAACTTATAGGGACATAGTGATAGAAATAATATGTTATAGTTCCTTTTCCTCGCTTCTTGAAGGATACAAAATAGGCAGAAAGTGTTAAACGTTATAACTTTACACTCCCACCCTTTCTGAGCTGCAAAGGGTAACTTTTATAGCCTGGTTGTATTAATCCTGTCAGGCTGTGGGGTTAGTGAAATTAAAGTGTTAAATGATGGATGTACTTGATAAGTGTAAGGCTATTGTGATTAGTATTGGAATGGTCTATAAGGTCATGGAAATAAAAAATTGTGTTTTCTTCTTTTATTTCCTTAGAAATGATAAAATGTGTTGAGAGGATAACTTTGCTTTTGAACTTGCATTGCCACTTAATAATCCTTATTTTTTAATTTTAAAAATTATTATGTTAGTTTTTGGTTTATCTTGGTTATAATATTTAATAATTGTTTCTCATCTGGTTTTCAGGGACGCCCCAAGGGTGTTACACCCAAGTACAGCTTGAAGCCTCTTGTGCCAAGGCTTTCTGAACTTCTTGGCTATGAGGTCAGTCTTTTCCTTGTATCTATTCTTAAAGTAGTGAGACTTAATTTTTAGCCCCATTATATTTTTCTTATTTGACGCTTTAATTGCTCCTTTTATTCCCTGCAATAGGTTAAAATGGCAAATGACTGTATTGGTGAAGAAGTTGAAAAATTGGTAGCTGAACTCCCAGAAGGAGGTGTCTTGCTCCTAGAAAACGTGAGGTTTTATAAGGAGGAAGAGAAAAATGATCCTGAATTTGCTAAGAAGCTAGCTTCACTTGCAGATCTCTATGT
>JAVXUL010000021.1:11874798-11888730 GCA_035590515.1 Trichilia minutiflora | reverse complement strand
TGTGGGTGTGTGAGGAGCAGAGAGTGCAATGTGAGGAGAGGAGGAGAAGAGAGAAAAGAGAAAAAGAAAGAAGGAAACGTGAAAATTTGACCCCTTGACCACTATTTATAGAAAAATGGCAAAATTATCAATTTGTCCTTAAATTTTCTTAAGGAGAAGCTTCTAGAAGAGGGCAATTTCGATCATTTTACGTCGATTCGATTGAATGAATCACCCCCTTCGATCGAACAAATCATAGTTCATTCGAATGGATCACCCCCTTCGGTTGAACGAATCACAGTTCGTTCGAACGAATCCTTTGATGTCTACAGAAGTCAGAAAGTTTCGAAAGTTTCGATCAAAAGAATTCATATTTGGCTGAAAGAATCAATACTTCGATCAAATGAATACCCCAGTCGTTCGAACGAATCCTCATTCGATTAAATGAATCCCCCATTCATTCGAACGAATATAAAGCCAAAAATTTTACAAGGAGTTCTAAAAATATCGATCGAATGAATCACCCTATTTGATCGACCGAACCCATCAAAATTAAAAATCTCACTTGAATACTCCTTAAATTGAAAAATATCGTTGGAGTCCCACTCAAAATAAAGCATACTTTTAATTACGTTGAGGTCCCTGCATTTACAACCCCAAAACTCTACCTTAACAAACTAAAATCCCCAAGATAACTATGAAATCATGATGATGTATTAACTATGTATGAGATAGAAGTAAATGCATATACAGTAAAAAAATATAAAATTACTGTTATGCCCTTGGATTACAGACACGGGGTTCACACGTCATCCCCAGAAGATCTTATGCCAAAGAGGCCACGTCATCTCCATGTTAAGGATGCATGCTTAAGGAATCAGATTGTCCTGAGGTTCTTTGGACTATAATGTCTGAGGCCTGTTATAGGGATCACGTCATTCCCGATCTTATTTGTATACAGGACCACGTCGTCCATGATCCGAGATCGTGTATTACTTACGGTTTGTTATACTTTTTATTATTTTTTAAATCAGATCATTAAATGAATAGACCTATTAACTTTCTCCGATTGTACATACAGTTTACGTCAATGACTAATGAGATCAACATTTTCGAACATCTTCTTCTTGTCTTTTTGTGATGAGCATGTTTGTTATCTCAAAGTTTCGCTGCATACTATCTGACACGATCTTATATTTGATAAAAAAATTTCTAAGTTCTTTACTCGGATATTTATATTGAGTTGATCCCATATTTGATGAAAAATTTTCTATAACCTTTGTTCGGATATTTATATTGAACTGATCTCATATTTGATGAAAATTTTTTAAGTTATTTGCTCGGATAAGTGTTTTATTTAAAGTAACTTCTTATCTCCTATACTGTTTAAAGTCTATTTATGAGTGGCCAGCGTCAATCAAACTTAAAGCTATTTGTATGAATAAATTCTACTACCTGATCAGTTTGAAATTTTTTTGAGTACGAACAGATATTATTTCAAGAAAGGAAATTCTATCTAATTGGAAATCAAATTCGAAAGAACAATATTTCATTAAAATATTCAATGTGTACAAACCAAGAACTTATCAATAATACATATTTTTCGAGCCTAATTTTCTCTATTCACAACATCTGGGTTCTCAGATGATTTCGACTTTGGGTCTTCTGTGGGGTTTGCAGGCTGATTGACCAGAGGCTACTCTATTGCTAGAGGAGGGTCGATATGGGTTATCTCGATTACAGCATCCGAAATAGGGGCTTCTTTATTAGCCTCTTAATCAGGAGCCTTAAAGGTTGGCATCTCCCATCCTAGTACCTCATACAACCATTCGAGGTCAAGGTGAGGATATTTCTCTTTGAAGGTTTGGCAAGTCAGGTCAATGGCCTGATCCATATTAGCCTCACCCTCAATCTCGACGACTGTCACTGCATCCTTGATTCTCTGAGGCTCCCCGGCTAATTGCTTTCTCAGGATTTCTATCTTTGATTATTGAAGTGCTATCTGAGACTTTAAGTTAGTATTTTCAAGACTTAGTCTGGAATGTGCGAATTCAGAGCTCTAACTCTTTTTTCTCCTTCTCTCATGTCAAATCCTTGGCCTCCCACTGGGTTCTTTCCATGATCAGATCAACCTCTACCTTCTCTCGTTGCTCAATAGAAAAGGTATTCTTCTTTTCAAGTTTCTTCATCTTGCTCGTCTCATCTTTCTGAGCAACCCATTGTCGTTTCATCTTATAACATACCTGTAAATAAAGCAAAGTGTCAACAAGTTATGAAAGGATAGTTCTTAAACATCAAGTATTGAACTTACCCGCAGACCCCATCTGTACATAAATTCCATGGCTTTGGCATCTTTCATATTATCCAATTTTTGGGCAACATTAGGTGCCAGATGCCTTTCGATGTCATTAATAATGTCCAGAAGATGGGAAAAGTGTTCCTGCTTTCTCTTATGAATATCATTTGGCCTCAGTTCGGATATCTTTGCTATCCCAAAAAAAGTTATCAGATTCCTGGGGACCAGATCCTCTGATCTTTAATTTCTTTTGTCCTTGTTCGATCAGAGGGTCTTCCCTTACCCTTTTTTGCCCCTTCTCTAGGTATGATTTTTCTATCATCACCCCCTTGCCCTTGTCCAAATAACAAGGGGGGGTGGACTCGTATCCTAATTATGAGGGAATGGACCTTGTTTTCTCTTTCTCACAATAGCACCTTCCCTGATCGATTACTGCCTTTAGGGGGTGTCTGCTTAGAGGTCTTTGCTTGCTTCTTCCCGACAAGCTTGCTCATCGAAACCAGTGTGGACGGTTTTCCTGACATTATGGTTTCTGCAAAATAACAAACAAAAGAGTTAATCACATTTACGATGAGGAAAGATATTATGAAATTATGAATTTTTATGAAAGATATTTATGCTGAGCAAAATTCTTTTTCTACAGATTTACAAAGTTTTTACTCGGGCAGGTCTTTATTAAACTCGAGGCCTAGAGATTCAAATCAGAGAGTAAAGATTTCTGATTTGAGGATTGAGACCTAGCCTACCTAATGGCTTCTAAACTTTGATGGTTCAGCTTTTTCTCCCCTGTTTATAGTAAAGCCTCACAAAAAGTTCTCGGGACAGGGAGATGTACCTCGAAATTTTAATTGCCGCCCACGAAGAACCATTTGTTCTTCCAATCCTTATTATAAGTGGAGTTCCCTTTAATCGGATTGGATTTTCGAGGCCTTACTTGAAGGTAATACCACCCGGGCTTCTTTCTGTTTTTTTTTTAGCACAAACATATGCTCTAGTTCTTCCATGGAGGGTGGTGAGTCTGTTATTTGTCCCCATAAAATATACAGTCCCGCAAGAGTCCTCCAGCCGTTCAGGTTAAATTGATAGGGGCTATCTTCATCGTGGTGAGGACTCGACAAAAGTATGCCTGTAGTGGTAACCTAACCCAAAGGTAAAACAGTTCTTCATTGAAAGCAACTTCACCCTCATGAGGGTTATTAGGACTTTCATCAGCCTCGAGAGCTCAAAGATAAATGTCCTTGGGAATCCTAAAGAGATTTGTGTAAACCTCAAGGTTAGTTTCTATAACTGTGGAGGTGAATCAGTCCTGTTCGTATGGAGATCGGACCTCTGATATTGGTGTTAGATTAGCTATCAATTCCAAACCTTCTCTTAAGTTGTCTCCCCCAATAACAGCCTCGAGTGTGGTGGAAGAGCTAGAAGCAGAAGCCACTTCTGCCCAGAAAAATAAAAAGAAAAGTCAACAGGACTATTCAGGGATCATCGACAACTCTAAAAGTCTTTTATATTATCACTGAGGCCACTACATTCTACTATCTAGGGTTAAGACAATAACAAAAATTTTGTTTTTCGTAAATACATTGCTAATGCCTATAAAAGGCCATTGAAACGTTCTAAACGAGCTTTAGCATGCATTCTGTTCTATCTAAGCATGTATTCATAGTACAAAAGAAGTTGGAGAAAAAATCAAATAGGTAGGGATGCATGAAGAACTTATCGAATATTATGAAGAGGAGATCTAACGTGAAAGGTCTCGGACAATAGTTGAATGCTGCGAATAAGAGGTGCTGAAGATAGTCAAGAAAGCTTTGAGAGGTGTTCTAAGTACTCTGTTACAGATAAAAACGAAAAGAAAGAAAAGTAGCTTTCAGAGAAGGAAGGGGTATTTATAGAGACGAATGAGAAAGAAGATCAGAAAAATCCTAACCGTTGTGTCAAATCCAACGGACAAGGAGACGCCATATCACCCGAATCACCAAAAGCTGCGTCTTTTCAAATTTGAACTCAACTAGGGCCCATTTCTGTTGATAAATTATTATGACCCGGATATCTCGGTCTTTTGGTCTTGTCGTTCAATGAGGAGATGCCATATGGATAACGGTTATGTTTTCGAAGAGGTTAACTTAATGATGACGGTAGCAGAAACAGCGAAATGTGACAATCGAGCAGCAATTATTAAATTTTTAATTAAATACTTTTTACTTAAAAATTAGGGGGCTTAACGTTTGAGAATTTTCCCGAAGCCCAGCCTAAAAGCCCAAGCCCATTATACAAAATTCCCCGGTAGATAAGATCGTGTTGGGTAACACATCTTCAAAATTAGTTTAGAGAATCTTCCTTGGATCACTTACGACAAATATAAGCTCGGAAGAAATCATCAATACCACCTGTCCAAAACCCTGTCTCAGGGGATTCAATCAAGCACCTACTATAGACGGTATCGGATCCTCAGGGATAACTATAACATAGAACAGCATCTACGACACTAGTATATAATGTCATCAAAGGTTTAATACATCTCAAAAAAAGACATTAGGCATTCGGAGCCTCGAATATTCGGGGATCAGGGCCTCGGGTATATGTGATATGGTAGGTACCAACAACAGTTATATCCTGTGATTCTCGTAACAAGCTTTCAGGATAAGCCAGTCTAGTGATAACACGTGTTAATAGGTATGGAATTTTATGATTCCACATAAACGAATCCGAAAATAAAAGGGAGGTACGTATAACTTTTTACAGAAGATATTCATTCACACACACTTCTGACATATACACAGGGAAGGACACGAGAGATTCATTCTCTGATTTTCTCATTACTTTAATCACTCCCACACATTAAAAAAACCCTCACTAATTTAAATATTACAAAATTTTCGTTAAAAAATCGATTTTATCTATGAATTTTGATTATTTTACAGCTCATAAAATCAAAAATTAGAAAAAAAGATACTGAAATTTAAAAACAATCAGAACTTCTTAAGTCAATAATTATTAAATAAACATATCAAATAAACACCGAGTCCGTCCGGTTAAAAAGTCTCCTGTGTATTGATATTAATGCCAAATTACTCTATTTTCGTAGTAATATTTTTTTGTTCTTATATGTTTAATTAATTTGCCATTTTTACTTTATTTAATTTTTTTCCATCAACAAAATTTCATTTTTATTTACATTTTTTATGGATAAATTATTTCAAAAACATATATATATTGTTTCTATGCGAAAAGTCATCCATTGCAGCGTTACAAAATCTATATAGAGGGAAGAAATTTCTATAAACAGTGGAATCGATTAAAGAAAATCTAAGCCACGTATTATTGCTTTTATTTTTAATCATCAATGAAAATTTAAACTCGAGAGAAGTGTTCTTAAATTCAAGAAAAACATTTCTGACTCCTTCGAGGTTCAGATTGTCAGACTCTCATATTGAACACAACCCAAGAAATGATAGAGACGAAAACTCTCACTGTTCCGGATACAGTTTTCTTCGCCAACATCTGCGTACTCGACTGGAAAACATTCAGGATTTGCACGTTTCGCTGCCAAAGCGATGGGTAGTAGTAAATTATGCTTTAGAAGTGTCGACAGGTGTGTCAGGTTGAGCTCCCCATTCCGTCCAAGATCCATCATACACAGCAACATCAGGTTTCCCAAGTCGATGCAAACCCTGGGAAAACAAGAGAATGAAACATGTGCAATTTTCCCGAAGAACAATTTCAATGGAATACCTTTCCCAGGGATACAAACAATAAGCACAAGTTTATCTTAAATCATCTTGACCTGTAGCATAATATGCAATTTCCTAAAGACAAATGGTTAGAAGAATACCAATGCAAGGATGCAAGCAGTTACTCCAGTGCCGCATGAAGTTACAACAGGTTTCTCCAATGAAATGCCTGCAGAAAGATATGCAATTAGGCGCCAATAGGTGAATATTCTCGAGCAAATAACTAATCCCAAGATCAAACATTTTGCTGTCAAGTGACAATCAATAACAATTAATTGCAGCCAGATCATTGACTGAGATAATAGTTTTAGTTCAAGCTAATTATTTGATCACATAATCACTAATTACAGGTATAAGAAATATATAGCCAATTGTAGCCAATCGTTAACATTATGGTCATGTAGTAATTATTATTTAGCCACTTATTTTTTTAGAATTTATCCCCTTACCACTGTTCAAAATTTAAGCTACAATACTGAGCAAAAAATACGCATCCTAGTTGCATTGGAGTTGCTAGATGATAAGACAACCTAGAAAAAGTAGTTATTGACAAATAAGAGAGCTTAACACCAACACACAGATTAAATTGCCAAAATAATGTTTACCAATGATGGTCCTACCTTCTTGCTCAAATCGTTTCTTGAGCTCTTCAGGTGGTAAAAGAGTCTGCGAAGCATCCAACAACTGCAAGGAACAAAAGTTGTTTGTGAAACAATCGTGAATTTTTGATGTAGCATTTGCAGTTCATGCAATCATTTCAGAGTCATAATTAGAAGGACGATAAGAGACGCTGGTAAAACAATAGAAAACCCTACAAACACATCAAAACTGGAAAAGAAAAAAGGGACTCTTATTATTCTATCAAAATATAAAATCACCATACTAATACTTTGTCCTCTCACCATAGTAAAGCCAAACTTATTAACATCATTCGATAGACTCCATAGACTCCACATAATCCTCAGAAAATTGAACTCTTGAACTTTACATGATATTGATATTCATTCATTATCTATTGCTCTGATTATGAGAATATTATCGTTGTCTACCTGGGGAAAAGGAATGCACATACTGCCAGGTACATGACCACTCCTTATTCCTTTGCGAGGTTCTGATGCAACACCATCAAACCTGCAACGATAAAAAGTCTCTATCAATATTAAAGTAATAAAAAAAAGTGTAAACAATCTTGTCAAACTATGCTGTCCAATTAGTTGAGCTGAATTAATTTCCCACTTAAACTAATCCCCTGGACTGTTATTTCATATTTGTTTCACCAAACTCAAGTTTCACTAGGTCTTAAGTATCAAGCTCTGACTCCTTTGTTGAACAGATTAGATTACTTCAAGAAGTTGTTTTGGCTTCTAGGAACCCAAACAATGAAGAACCCAATACTCAGGTATTAGAACTCCCTAAGATTTACAATTGTTTAGAAAAAGATTATATGCATCACATATCTTCTTTGCCAATGTTTTCTATATTTTTCATTTGTTGAATCATTTTTTACAGCTCTTGCACTATAACCAACCCACAAAATTTGCTTCATGGTGGCTACAAATTTCCATCCAGCCAGTAGGTAAGAAGTATGTTAACTTGGTAACCTCTTTTTGAGGGTTTGATATATTAAGAAAATATGATTGGTCTAGTTTTAAGACTCACTACAGATTTGTTGAACAAACATCAAAATCATAGGCATTTCTTTTTTCTTTTTTCTATTTTTTTTCTTATAAAGCAAATATTACCATATAAAGATTAAAAATTACATAAAGCAAAAACCAGTACAGTCACCAATAACATAAGAATGTATTTACCTGGTCCTTGAACGAGCATCAAGGTGTTGGTAAGTCGTTTCCTTAATATTCTTTTTAACCTGGAATATATTAGAGGCAGAATAACAACCATAAAATTTTATTTGAAGCTATATTAAGCAAAATAGCAACCAAAAGACAGAATTATCGAAATTATTTTTTTTAGTGAAATTCATATCTATGGGTCTACAAAACTTAAAATAAGTTCAAAAGCCTTTATAAGAGTGGGTTGGCAATTATGCACCATATTTACGGTAATACAGTAGTATATCAAATTTAGTTATTGTAAAATATTCTCTTTGATATCCTAATCACTACCAATTTTACTGTGTCAATACGAAAATATGCATCTTCACTTTTCATACACCAAAACACATCTTTTAAAATAAAATGGTATCTGACCTGCTCAAGCGTCCACACAAGTTGTGGTTGAAATTTTGTCTGAAATGTTATTGGCCCAACCTGCAGTACAGAAATGCATGTGATTGGAACCATGGCCAACAAGAATGAAAACAAGAAATGAAATTGCCTGATGAATCTAAATAATGGAAGTACTGGTCAGATTCATGATTATACAAAGAAAGAGTAGTTCATCATAGAAGCTTCAGCCCCATACATCAATAGCTATAGCATAACTGTTGGTTTTGTATATCCGAAACCATTCGTGTTATCGGTTTGATGCACTATATATTGAATTACCGTTTAAATATGTACTATATATATTTATTAATAAAGCAAATATTTCAATTTCTTATGCATATACTACTTCCTTTTCTTATTCATACTAATGAAAAGTATACATAGAAATTGTTCAGATAATTTAGTTATCTAAATAATTCCCTACATATCTGTATCGATTGGGTATTGAGATTACACAGTAAGCATACTAGATGTCTACTATTGGGTATTGAGATATCATGTCTACTAGATATCATGAGATGAAGATGATATTAGTACGAGTGACATAATAATTATGTCATTAGGACATTAGTTTAGATTAATAGTTAGAAAATTGTTTTTCGAACATGATCAAAGTTATGACGAATCACATAAAAATATGATGTCAATAATTCGTCATATGATTATATTAATATTGTAATTGTTCCTTATACCTGAAATCTCATTGTCGTCTTTCGGTATAGATGTACATGGTTCATATGGTGTATAAATGCGAAATTAATCATATCTTGTACACAGAAGCCGATTTGGTCATATGTTGTTTATATCAAAATGCGAATGATAGTCAATATGGAATCTGTTGACTCGATATAAAGGATTTCAAGGTACTATTGACCCGATTTGAATTCAAATTCCCAGTCGAACATTGATAAATGCCTAAAACACAAATCTTTGGCCAAAACGACTAATAGTTATATGAAAGAGTTTCATGATAACGAGTTTAGAGTATAATGATCAAAAGTTCGAGTAAAAATTGAGTTTAGGATTTTAATATCCATAAGCCTTAACTCAATTGAATTAGACGAACGGAAGGAATCTATTCACACAAAACGTATAATCAAACATAAAAGGTTTAATGAAGACTTTTTTCATTATGGTTTAAGAGTTATAATATATTGCTAGATATTAATCATAGTCGTTGAGTACCCGAATAATTCGAAACATGATCGATAAGATCGATTTTAACTCTTAACTACTATTACAGTGAACCCAGGAGGTTACAACATAAACTTATTATCACTCTTACTATTGGAAAGATAAAACATTATTCATAAGAGATCTAACACTCTCGGAAATAATATTGAGCCGAAAAGCGTAAACAATTTACGCATTAAAGAGTTTAACAAATTGAGAGCTGGGTTTAATGAACCAAAGTTGACTTATAGTAAATTACAATATTCCATTAATATTTAGAAATATTTATAGAATTAAAAAAAATTTAGTTAAAGCAAGTTTGACCGGACTTGAGACCTATTTGTCATATTTTCTAAATATGGGAGCTTAAGTGAAAATTTGTAATTATTATTAAAAAGCTTATTGGACAAGCTTTGAACTCATTTGTCTTTGACTATAAAAACAAGGGTAATTCAATAATTGGGCAAAATATATAAACAGGGGTCATTTTCTATTTTTTAATGAATTAAGCATTATTAATGATAATTATCAAAACCAAGCTCCCTTTCTCTCTCTAAAATTTTGGCCATAGCAAGAATCATTCATAAAAGTTTGATTTCTTAGAGATTTCTGGGTTTAAAAACTAATCTTCATCAAAACATCACTAAAGGTTAGTGATTAACCTTGAATTTATGCTTAGTTTGGTGTCTTTTGCATAATTTCAATGAAACCCTTGTATCAAACCCCTAACTATCATGTAAGCATACAATCAATCTTTCAATAACTAGGTTAAAATTATGAACTTACAGCCTGTCCCTGATATACACTCTTTATGGCCTCACTTGCAGCACTAGCTTTCAAAATAGAGTCACCAGAAGCACTAGATTCAACATCGTACCCAGAAGCACGCCATCTTGGCAGACCTCCATCTAACACCCAGACTCTATCATGCCCAAAAACTCGAAACATCCTTTTCAATATGATAAACAGGATAGTGTCAATTAGTTCTTTCTACAAAAGTATCACATGTACCAAGATCCAGTGAAGTATGCAACTTACCACCAGACACGAGAAGCACTAAAAATTCCCTTCCCATCATAAACAACTACCCCATCTTTATTCTGGATACCAAGAGCAGACACGGCAGCGGCAAAAGCCTCCTCTGAAGGCAACATGTGTGGCAACTGATATAAAATATTACGATAATAAATTAATTTAAAAGTTCAAGTTTTACACCAGATGGCACATGCAAGCTTCCATAAACAAGAAAATACAATATCCATGTTGTTAATAACAAACAGTAATAGAAGGCCACTGACATTTGTCGTTCGATCTGCTATGCCATCCACATCAAAGAAAAGGGCACCTGGAATATGGGCAACCTGTTTGCAGCAGGGTGCAGGTGGAAAAGGGGAAGTGTTAGCAAACTAAATGGATGGGAATTGAAAATACTGAAAGAGTCCAAAAGAAACATTAAGTTCATACAAGATAAAGACTAAAGAGTGCAATAATCACAACACCTCAGGTGATTTGACAACAAAAATCCATTCACAATTTGAATCAAAAGTCAATACGCACAATTATCTACATTGCCTTTTGAATGCTCAAATTAAAATATATTCGAATGAATTCATTGACAGTACCTGATACTCTTGAATTGGATTCCTCTGTTCATCTGGCATGTACCAGGATGCATCCAAAACCTGGATTAAATAGAAATAAACAATTATAGAACTATCAACCTGTAGGTTTCTGAAAATAGTATGGCTAACTCATTAAATCCATTATTTCATACATGATGATAAAAAGTCATTCCCCATATTTGACTTTCAACAAAAGGTTAAAAATAAAAAAGTAAAATGAATCTGCCAAAGCATGTGCCTTCATATGAGGCTCCCTGAGATTAGCATGGAGCCAATCAACAGAAACAACAGGTTCATTGTTGGACACCGATAATGTTGAATAATCAGCTCTCATACCAACAACTGAGCAAGCTATAACACGAGGAGCCTGACTATAGGAGGTTTTATATGCTGTACTGGTGAGGTCTGGTTTTGAGTAAAATGGTCTCTTCTGCACAAAGTAAGATTGTAGATGAGAACGATGCAATTAGTATCAAATGAATAAAAATATGTTTATACTTTACTGGCTATAATTAGCAAGCTGATTTTTTCTCTAGATATCCTATAGTTGCAAAGTTCAGTTATTTACAGATTAAATTTCAACTTCTTAACTCAGCAAAAGCGAACACCCTCGAATTGTGAGCTTCAAAAAATTCATAAATTTTGCGTCCACGAGACTTGGCTAGCACACTAACACAGACACACAATGAAATTTCAAACCAGGAATTCACTCAATTGAAGTTAAAAAAACTCATCAGAGCTAAAACCATCTGTTCAAAGTACCACTTCCCATACAAAAGACCTCAACTAAAAGAACAACTCTGTTATCCAAAATCGAATTTTTTAAGCACAAGCACCAAAAAAAGTGCACACGAAGCAAAACCAATCAAAACAAGCAGAAAAACAGCAAAATAAACAAAAAAACACCGCAAAATCAATCAAAACAATGAAAATACAGACAGACTCGTATATTATTTTTGCAACTTACGTTGAACAGAGTAGTGAAGAGACCACAACGAAAACAGCAACACGACTAAACAAAATCGATTTTTTCAAGCACATGCACCAAAAAATAAAATATCCGTAGAGAAAAAACAATCAAAACAAGTAGAAAACAGCAAAACACACAAAAACCACCTGCCAAATCAATCAAAACAATGATACTTCTAACTTAACCATATCGTATTTTTGGAACTTACATTGAAAAGAGAAGAGAAAATTTGGGGCCTCTGCAAGAGAGAGGAGGAGGAGTGAATCAAACGGTGACCCACGAGAGTTCTAGTGAAAAAGGTAGATGCCATCTACTCAGAGGACTATATAGAAGAGAAGAAAATTTGTTGCGATATTTTTGAGAAAAATGTTATCTTTGTGTCAAAACCTCGAGCAAACGAAGCCAAAAATAGATCCTATTATAGTATTATTTGGTTGTTTGAGTGACTGTTGGGGGATTGATGAATTGATGGTGAATATCGCCACTACTGCTTTGCTGCCACTAACGGAAGCCGAGAAAATGGTAATAGCATAATTAATGTGGAGACAAATGTCTTATATAATATTAATAAATATTATTTTTAAAAATTATTTTTTAATATAAATAAAATTATTATTTATTATTTTATAAAATTATTAAATTAAATTTTTTTAATCACTAATAAAATAAATAAATTATTAAATCAGAAATATATAATTATCAACAAGATCATCTAAAAATAAAGAATGAAGTTGATGATATAAGTTATTTTTTTTGTTATGTTAACTTGATAGTGGATAGAGTTAAATATATTAGAAGTCCAATTGTATTTATAATATTATATATATATATATATATATATATATATGATATCTTTAAAAAGATAATTCATAAATGCATTGGAGATACTCTAAGACACGCAAGAAGAAAATCGTGTCATTTCTAAAGTTACATATAATAAAAAGATTTAAATAAACCTTCTCAGGTGACCTGGTGGTGGGGATTGAATATATAAATCTTAAAGTCGTAGATTCGATTCTTACCTCATAATTCTTTATGCAAATCATAATTCTCTTTGCGAAGCGCTTAAGAGATCAAGTTATAGATTTTATATGAATTATCTCTCTGATAAGCGATGATAGATCAATTCGATTAGTGCTTGTACTCGATTAGATAGATTAGAATTTTTTACGTATACAAAAAAAATTTAAATAATAAAAGTGTTTAATTTAATTTAAAATAATATTAAGTAAATAAATTTTTTACAAATTCAATTATATAAATAAACATAATAAAGTTAAATTATTATTATTATTATTACGGTATTAACAATTTTTAAAAATAAAAAATAATATATATAATAATATAAAAATATTTAACAAAGTATTGTATTTATTATTTTTTAATTTAATTTAATTTTCTAAAATATAAAAGAGTTAAATTTTTTTAGTTGTATTATGTTTTCTAAAATTATTGTTGAATGATTTATCAAATATTTCTTAAGCCATTCTTAAAAGGAATTAACAATTTCTTAAACATAAAATATTTTATGAATAATTTTTTTAAAAAAATTGGTTTATGAATAATTTTTATGAGATTGTTGATGTAAATGAAACTACATATTTATGAGAAATTTTGAAGGGTTTATGCAATGAAATTATATTACATATTTTTAAATTTTCTAGTCCACTTACTAATTATTATTAATCTTACAATGAGTTGATTTTAAAATGAATGCTTTATATTATAAGATTTTATTGGATAAACATGTGAAAAACGTCCTTGTATGAAATTCCATATATATCTAACCATGAGAAATAACATCATTATGCACTATAACAATAGGCTAATATTGTTTGGAAATTGACCTTGGTTAGTCATGAAATGAATAAGATGGAGTTTAGGGGTAGAACCGGAAATTTATATCAGGGGAGGGGGGTCGGGGGCGCAAAAT
>JAVXUL010000021.1:11821630-11855562 GCA_035590515.1 Trichilia minutiflora | reverse complement strand
TAAATGATTATAAAAAGAAATCGAAACCTTCAGAGTCAGAAGAGTAACTTCTTTGCCTACTCTTCTTCTTCTCCTTCTCCTTCTCCTTCGATTTTCTATCGCTTCCCATGTTTGCTTCCTTTCGAAAGCAATGCTAAGTGTTTGCGATTTGCGAATAGCAAACCTATTCCCATTTTTCAAACAGATTTGATCACTTAGAAACACCAAAACGACTGACCGTTTAGGTTTCTTCAACCTTTTAGTTCCTGATTTTTTTTAACTTTTTGAAAAAAAAAATTAATTTTAAATTAATTAATAGTAGCTTTATACATTTTTTAAAAATTATTCAGAACTAATATTTATTTTTATATTTTATCAATCAATGATTGTATATTAATTTATTATCCTATAAAACACAATTAAAACAAATAAAATTTTGTTATAAATTGTGAAAAATAAATTTAAAATTATGAATTAATAAAACAGCATATGCATATTTTTTTATCAAAAAAATTATTTTACTCTAGCTAAATCATTTTTTAATTTAAATTTTCTTAATATTAAAAATAAAATTATAATCATTTGTATTCATGTATCAAGTTTTTTTTTTTTAACCCGAAATCTCCTATAATCAGTTATTACTATAGCGTCAAGTCACACACGGGATAGTTACTTACTCCTGCGGAGCCCATAACCATAGATCATATGATCCTACCTTTAACTATTAGGTGCGTCACACGGTGATAGGTATCCACTTCCGCAGAGCCTCTGACCATAAATCACATGATCCTATCCTTAACCACTAGGCGCATATACAAGGATCATCCGTAGTAAAACCAAATATAAAAATAAATCAAGGCTTTCACCTTGACGCGTCAGTCAGATATCGTGGTGATTCGAACTCAAGACATTGACCACATCATCCCACACCTTACTACCATGACCACCTAATCGAGTGTCATGTGTCAAGTTTTTTTTTTTTTTTGGAAACCTAAAATCTCCAGACCGTCAGCCAACGTCCCAGAAGACGATACCAAGGGGACCCAGACGCTCGATTGCCCTTGAGCAACATCATCGGGATGGGACCCAGGCCTTTAACCAATAGGCACCCAGCTCGTCTCAACTGACAGACAGTACCAAACAACCGAATAAAATCGGGGCTTAACCTCCTTGACGCTTCAAAAGAAAGAATCATGATGTTCAAGTTTATTAAATATATTTAGATATGCATGTGGGAATAATGTTAATAATTGAGGTCTAAGTTTTTAATTCAAATTTTGTTTTAATTCTAAAGTGTTAAATTAGCAAAAATTTTAATTGAGCAAAATGACTTTGAAATTTCACTGATAAATTTAATAACTTTTAAATTCAAATAAATTTAAAAAATTGTTAAGTATATAGAATATTTAAATTAATTTCTAAGTTATTTCAATAATTACAAATTTAATTTATGTTCCGTCAATATTCAATGCGAAATATATTTATTTCGATATATATTAAACATTTTATTTTTTTATATTTCTGTTATGAAATATAAAGTTTGCGAGAGATTATCTCATGAATTTTTGTTACATTTAAAAAAATTCAAACACCATGATGAGAAAATTAATTATAGCAACTTTCGCTATACAATTTGTATTAACAATATCTTTCTCACAATTTGTTTACTTTCTCACAATTTTTTTATTTTTTTAACCATCCAAATCCATGATTTTTCTTAAAATTTATTAAAATTTAAAAATTATATAAAATTAATTTTAAAATATTAGAGGAAATTAATAAAAAGATATTTGAAATATTTTTAATATGAGAACACGTATTTATAGTTCACATTTAAAAAAATTAAACTTTTGAAAAAATTATTTAGAAGCGAAAACAATCAAATTTCACTTTTGAAATTTGGAAACAACATGGACTACACCGTTTTGTTGGTGAAATAAAAAACAGAACAGAAAATTAAAAATAGCTATTTTTTTTCTTCATCCAATCAAAGAGAATTGTTTACGTTGAATGGTGACTGATGACATTGAAACAACGAGCAAACTGACGTTTTGAGGTTTTTTTCCTGAACAGGGGACAGAAGAATGATTTATTTAAACTTATTATAATTATATTCCTAAAATTTGGAATAAATTCGTGATAACATTGAAAATTGAAAAATAAATATTATATAAAGTTGAATTCTAAAAGAAATTGAAAATTGACAAATAAATATTATATAAGGTTGGATTCTAAAAGAAATTTAAATTATAAATTTTTGAGTAACAATATTTTCATTAAAAATATAGAATGTGAATATCTTAATTGACAACTGAGATAATATTAAAATGGGGACTTAGATGTCATTTACTAATTGCAAATTCTGTTACTTTTCGTGTCCCCTTTCTCAAGAAACCTCAAACTAGAAAAACACCTCAGCAACAACTTTAGGTATGCCTTTTATTCCATTCCTAAACTACGCCGTTTCATTTTAATATTAGTCGTAAACCTACTAATTAAATCGGAAAAAACAAAAAATTGCACCAGGATGCATCCAAAACCTAGATTAAATATAGGGAGAAAGACAAATACCCCCTTCTAAAGTAAAATAATACCACACACACTCTTATGGGATGTGTGGCTTAATCTAGGCCATCCATTACACAAAATGGATGACCTAGATTAAGCCACACACCCTATAGGGGGTGTATGGCTTTATTTTGCTTTAGAGGTGGGAATTTGGAATTCCCCTTAAATATAATATAAACAATTATAGAGCTATCAATATGTATGTTTCATTAAATCCATTATTTCATACATGATGATAAAAATTCATTCCCCATATTTGACTTTCAACAAAAAATTAAAAATAAAAAATAAAATGAATGTGCCAAAGCATGTACCTTCCTATCAGGTTCCCTGAGATTAGCATGGAGCCAATCAACAGAAACAATAGGTGCATTGGTGGACACAGATAATGTTGAATAATCAGCTATCTTACCAACGACTGAGGAGGCCATAACATGAGATGCATGACTATATGATGTTTTATATGCAGTACTGGTGAGGTCTGGCTTTGAGTAAAATGGTCTCTTCTGCACAAAGTAAGATTATAGAAGAGAAGGATACAGTCATTAAGTGTATCAAATTAATAAAAATGTGTTTCAACTTAACCGGCTATACAATTAGCAAGCTGATTTTTTCACCTGATATAGTTACAAAGTTCAGTTATTTACAAGTAAATTTCAACTTCTAAATTCGTAAAAAAAGGACATCCTTAAACTGTAAGCATCAAAAACATCCATAACTTTTGCATTCACAAAGTTAACAAATAAAGCTGATCACTACTGGATTACAAAACTTAGTTAACACAAACACAAATACAAATGAAATTTCAAACCAGGAAGTCAATCAATTGAAGTTGAAAAAACTCATCAAAGCCACACTAACAGTTCAAAGTCCCATTTCCCATACAAACAGACCTCAACAGAAACAACAAATCTACTATCCAAAATTGTGTTTGTTTGTTTGTTTTTTACTTGTTTTGCTTGTTTTTGCTTTGTGTGCATTTGGAACTTACATTGAACAGAGAAGTCAAAAATATCACCACTATTGCTTAGCTGCCCCTAATGGAAGTCAAGAGAAAATGGTAGAGACGCGAGAAGGAGACCGATGTAATTTCATATTTGTCACATAATAAAAAAAAAATAAAATACAAGTGTTTAGTTTAATTAAAATAATATTGAAATGGCCATTTGACAAAGGTTTCTAAGCATCAAAGCCAAAAGGCAAGCTGCATCACATGTTTGAATAAAAATCATTGTTGACGGTCCAGACATCTCAATAAGAGTTTATACAAGGCAGCGGACAACAAAGCACAAATATGTGGATATGAATCTAAAAGAGACATCAAAGACCAGCTATATAGAGCTGGATACTGTGCATATGAATGGTTCCCAGATAGTTATTAGTAAATTACCTACTAGAGTATACACTAGATTCAATATACATACTACCATTATAACGTCAATTCATATGCAAGCCCCCTTCTAAGTCAGATCAGAAAAGCTCCAAGTTCTTAGCATTAATCATGAGAAAACAAAATACATTATGAGTAACAACAACAAAAGTCAGTGCCAAACAACTAGAACTTATTGCAATGAAATTAAAATTGAAAAAAGTCTCATTCAAGTAATTAATATATTTGTTCCAAGAAAAAATGATTATGAAAGACCAAAAATTTCAGAAAGGAAATCCTTCATGGATTTTCTTCTTCAAGTTTCTGCTAGTAGTTTGATGCATTTTGCATTTCTATAGACCTCCATCAAAGCAATGATGGGTTTAATCATGTTATTCAAATATAAGTCAAGAGCGAAGGATTCCTAACAATGGCTTTACACAACGTTTCCCTCGACCCTAACAACTTAGTCAAGTAATCAAGCCGTTCATCAAGAGAACAGTTAATACGACAACTAAGAAAAAGCGGGCGACAGTTAATAATCTTAACAAGATCAGACGAACGAATGCCTAACCCACTTAATATATTGAGCTTGGATTGGAGATGAACGATGTTAGCCTTGCGTAATGAAGGCGGACGCGTGAAAATATTTGAAATATCTGTATCACTACAACCCCACTTCTTGAAAACATCCGAAGAGTTCTTCGGATGTTTGTAATACAACCTTCTTCAACCCTTGGGCTCGGCATATCGCCGAATAGGTGGCGCACTCGACGGTAATATAGAATATGTAGCGTATAGGTAGTCGAAATTTGGACAGGGAGAAAAACCTCTACGAAGTGGTAAAAAGATAGCTATCTTTCGATTCCATGGTAGATTGAGAATAGTAGAATCAGTAAATTATCACTACTTTTAGGAAATTATTACATAAATTAAACTTTTGAAGGGGGTTTGTGTTTGGAATTTGGATACACAGCCTCTGCTTATTAACTTATGCCTGTTTCTCGTTTCTCTGTCTCTCACGTGTAGTATGTACATATAACATGAAAATAGTGCGTGTGTTTTCTGAAATAAAATAATTATTACAAATTATTTAGTAAATTGCGTAAATTAATTTAATTTAATTAATAACAGAATTTTTTAAGAATAAAAATATTTTAAAAAATAAGAAGTTCAAGTTGAACTTACAAAGAAAATAATTCTAACCAAACCTCGAAGTCAATCATAACACTTTAACATGACTATTGTTTTATTTTACATATTACAATACTGATAATCATGACCAATAATGTTCACTTAATTAAACAAGAAACCATTTTAAAAATTTGAATATCACAGTTGCATTACTCTCACATAAATGAGCTCAAACACTTGCATGATTTCTTCCCTTCACCAAAATTGTAATGGTAAATATTTGTTTTCTATTTCTAAACAATATCAGAATCTAATAATCATTCAATTACATATGCAAAGAAGTCATCATCTCTTCTTGAATGGTTTCTTCTTGTTGATACCTAACTGTCTGTCAATGTCGTCATCATCGTCCCCTCCTTTCCGCCTCTTCTTGCCTCCAGATTCTTTAATTGTCTAAAGAAATTGTGGTTAAAATGAATTATCAGATTAACAAACAGAAACAGAAAAATAAAAAGGAACAAAGTGTAGGATTTCTGTCTTGATTTTGATACCATTTGGGATATTCTTTTAGCTTCCGTCACACGTTCCAACAATAGCAGTACTTCTTCTTCTTCTTCAGCAGGGAACTCAGGTATCTTTTTGCCTGAAACAGGATAAAATGGTTAGTCTCATGGACATTTTCATACAAATTACATGTATGGAGTAAAGAATGTACAGCCTACCAACAAGCTTCTCTATCTGCAAACACCATTCCAACTCATACTGATTCACGAGTGAAATTGCAACACCGGATCGTCCTGCACGAGCGGTTCTCCCCACTCGATGGATTTAGTCCTGTAACAAACTTGAGGATCAGCAAATAAGCAAAATTCTGTTGCCATCAGCCATATTGATAAGAAGACTGACTTTAGAGTTTGTAGGAACATCATAATTGATGACCATATCCATAGATGGATTATCAAGCCCTCTGCTTGCCAGTTGCCTCATCATGGCAGATAAGAATGTTACACTCTCCGGCCTTAAATTTATTCAAGGCCCCAAGTCTCTTTGACTGTAACATACATTTCCAATAAACAAAGTAAGATCAAGTATAAACATCGAATAGGATGAAAAATACTGAAAATCACGTCCAATGGGATGAGTACCTGGCATCTAACCACAAATAGGGATGGTTCTTTGGCCAAGATTTCTGAGCATCAGAGCCAAAAGGCGAGTTCCATCACATGTTCGAGTAAAAACCATTGTTGAAGACCCAGACATCTCCGTCAAGAGATATACAAGGTAACAGTCCTGAAATTACATTTAAATGGATATAAATTTAAGAGAAAAATCAAACACCAGCAATTCTAGCAATAAATGCAGTTCTAAATTCTTGATTAACGAATACATGCAAGCTAGCTTCATCAATAGTTCATTTTTATATAAAAATTCCAGTAGCATATACTTGACCTGAGTATTACTAATTAACATTATAAAGTTCATAATGTAAAGCCAAAAAAGTAATAAGTGGAAAATAAGTTCACACATTTTATGACTCAATAGATTGCATGCAAGCCCATTCCAAACTCCAAAATAGTACTTTCTAAATTTAAACTTAAAAGCAGTAGTCCTAAAAGTTCTTTTCAAAGTTGAAGCATTATTTTAGAATAGAACCACATTGAACATTTTGAAAGTAAAAATCATAAAACTTCTCCATAATAAAATGCATTCACTGAGGATTTCTCAAATGCAGATTAGTGTGCATGTTTCATTACATTTAGGATCTGAAAGATTGAAATAAACATTAATTCCCAGCAATTAGCATCAAGTTTCTCAATTTAAAGAAGTTTGCATCAAGAGTAATGCTAAGAGCAGAGAGACCTTGTACTTTGCAGGAACAAAGCGGTACTGCTGCTTCAATGTGTCAACGGTGGAATATTTAGATGCCGCTTCTATCTGAATGAATTGAACAAGAGACAGATTAAAAATATATATATATCTAGAAGATACATTACTAATGTCGTGCCAAAGTATTACATACCTTCACTGGATTCTTCAAACAGGCCTCTGAAGCTTCCTCACCTGCAATATTTCAAGGGAAAATAAATTATCAAACTTCATCCTCCATCAAACATTTTGAAAGACATGGATTTCTAATTTTCCCCGTTTCTCTTTCTCTTTATTTCATATTCTTTGAAAGTGTGGAGAATATATCTAAACATTAATCCTATCACTCCCTAATCACCTAACATAAAAATAGAAATATCCTACAATCCTTGTGTCAAAAGAGAACTTTCAGAATGAAGGATACTATATGAATTATTATAGAACTTGTGCCAAAATACCACACACTATGCACTATGAATATTATACCTTCTTAATCATTGTGGCAGAAAAGGAGTATGTTTTCCACGTCCGGATAACATTCAAAATTTCATCCAGCGAATTTTCAAAGTAATCATTACTCTATCTAAATCATTTTTTTTAATTTAAAATTTCTTAATATCAAAAATAAAATTATAATCATTTGTATTTATGTGTCAAGTTTATTAAATATATTTAGATTTGTACGTGAGAATAATGTTAATAATTGAGGTCTAAGTTTTTAATAAAAAATTTGTTTTAATTATGTTGGTGTAAGAATTGTCCGTGGTGTGAGGGTAATAACGTGGAATGATCCAGTTGATAAGGTATAAGGGTAACACGACGGTTTGTCAAACAACGATTTCTACATCGGAGAATAACTGTAGATGTGATTGTTTTCGACAGAACTTTACCTCCTAATCCTACAAAGAAAGTAAACACTTCAGAGTGACACAAGGAGGGGTTCTCGACGGGAAAACTCCGATGCTCAGTCAAAAAAAGGGTGGAGAAATAAAATGTGCTTCCGATGAAGGTATCAAAAAAAAAGTCTAAACGAACTGAGGATGAAATAAATATGTGTGGAATTTGGCCTCCGGAGATAGTGAAAGGGAAAACGACGGTAATGAGGTTGCCGAATTTCTCTCAATCTCTTTGTGTAACTTAAGTATTTCCCACTTCATAAGTAACAAAAAGTTCAATCCCCAAAAGACAATAACCAATCTATACTTAAAAGAACCAACTAACCCCTTTCCTATTGAAGGAGTTTGATTTATATAGTGTCCCTCCTCCGAACAGTGATGTAATTTGACATCGGATAATGAAAAGGATGTGATATCTGACATGGGACAATGTGCAGTCGATTTTCTTAAAACATCTACAGGAGTATGGACCTGACACCATCTCTTCATCTGAAAAAATGATTAAAGGATGGGACGGGTGTATTTAAGGGGCCAACTATCAGCAACCATTCCTATTTTTAAACCGGAGAAGAGGGCACATGTCTGTTGATACTCTGAATAAGAATTTCCGTCTTGATCAGGGATTGCTTGCAAATTCCTCTGAGAAGCTGCCCGAGTCCCTAAGGAGGCGATTTGTCTCAGTTGATGCTGTTGGATGCCGAAGGCGCATTATGGATGACCATGCCAAACTTGAGAAAGAACTTAAGTCTTTGTGGCGCTTGAAACGGTGAGAATCCTGAAGCACTATTAATTCTCTTGGGATGCTGATTAACTAGAGTAAAAATCATTGGAGCCATGGAATCCCTAAGAAGAGGGATTCTTAGAGCGAAATTTGTCCGGGACCATATATTCCCTGAGCAGGGAGATACCTGGGACAGAATTTATCTGGAACTGTGTATTCCCTGAGCAAGGAGATACTTAGGACGGGGTATATCTGAGACAGGCTGCATAGGATTATTTTTAACTACTTGTACGTGACTTATTGAGAAGACATCCACGTGTCATCCCTATATTTTTCCTCAAACAAATTCTAAAGTGTTAAATTAGTAAAAATTATTAAATAACCAAAATGACTATTATGAATATTTGAGAGTCAGTCGATAAATTTAATAATTTCTTAATTCAAATAAATTTAAAATTTTTTTTTAAGTATATAGATTACTCTAAATTAATTTTTAAGTTGCTTCAATAATTACAAAATTAATTTATATTTTGTCAATGTGAAATGTATCGATTTAGTCATATATTAAATATTTTATGAAATATAAAGTTGGTGAGAGATTATCTGCCATGAATTTTTGTTACATTCCAAAAAATTTATACAACATGATGAAAAAATTAATTATAACAACTTTCGCTATACAATTTGTATTAACAATATCTTTCTCACTATTTTTTTTTTATTTTTTTAATCCCCACTGATTTTCTTAAAATATATTAATTTTTAAAAATTATATAAAATTAATTTTAAAATATTTGAGAAAATTAATAAAAGTATATTTGAAATATCATTAATATGGGAACATGAATTTATAGTTAACACGAAAGCAGGTGATTAATGACGACCGAGGGGATTAAAGCAAAACGTGGACTGACGGAATTTTGGAATGTTTTTTTTGGTTAGAAAAAAGAAGATCAAAATAGGGGTAACACATTGAAATTTGGCATTTAATGGTAACACATTGAAAATTGACAATTAAATATTATATAAAGTTGGAATCTAAAAGAAATTTAAATTATAAATTTTTTAGTAACGATATTTTCATTAAAAATATAGAAAGAGAATATCTTAACTGGTAATTGAGATAATATCAAAATAGGGGGATTTAGATGTTATTCACTAATTTCAGCCAGATGACAGACGAAGTATTATAAGTAATCATATCGCACAGGTCGGTGCATAGCTCTATTAGAAAGTAAAAAATAATCATATTTTTTAACTTTTTTATTTAATTGGTAACATCTAAAAAAGTTTTAATTAATTTAATCAAAAACTCATTTTTTAAATAATTTTATTTTATTAATTAAAAATATAAAATTTATAATTTTTTATAAAAAAAATTTTCAAACCCACCTTTCTTCTTTCTTCTTTCAAAATAGAAAATACTCTCAAAATTATGATTTTGATGATAAAGGATTGTATTTATAACATTACAATCTAATCGACAGCATAAAATTGTTTAGAATTAATGAATTTTGTTCATTCATATTAAGTTTAAAATTTTATACAAAAATTTTGAATTTTTTATAAAATTAACATGTAAATTTTAATTTAAATATTATAATTTAGTTTAAATATGAAAAATGATATTGTTAATTTATAATAAAGATATTTTTAGTCGAAAAATTGTTTATTCAAAAAATTTTCTATACTTAGTTTAAAAGTATAATTTTGCTTTAGTTTGAAAATGTAATTTTGTCCTGATTCAAAAACCTAATTTTACCTTAATTTGAAAGTGTAAGAAATATAATTTAACTTAGTTGGAGAGTATAATTTTACTTTAATTAAAAAGTTACATTTTCAAATTAAAATAAAATTATATTTGTAAATTAAGACAAAATAAAAAACTTTCAAATTAAAGTAAAATTATATTTTTAAATTAAAATAAAATAAAAAACTTTTTAATTAAGATAAAGAAAAACTTTCAAATTAAGATAAAATTACCCTTTCGAATTAAATTTATATGTCTAAATATCTTTTTCGAAACTGTGAAATTCTTTTGACCAAAAATATTTATATTATCAATAAACATTGTTATTTTTTATATTTAAATCAAATTATAATATCTAAACTATGATTAATATATTAATTTTATAAGAAATTTAAATTTTATGTATAAGAATTTTATATTTGACATGAATGGACAAAAGTTATTTTTATTGATATAAAAAAAGTAAATTTTATATGATTTTTTAGAGAATATCTCTGTTAAATGTCTAATATAACTGTAAATATTTCCAATATTATAATTTAAAAATTTTATAAGAGAGAAATATAAAAGTACAAATATGAGTTTAAAAATAAAGTGAGAAAATTTGAAATGGGTCAATGTTTAAATTCATGAGTAAACTTGTTCAAAAAAAATAAAGTTTTTGATAAATTGGTTAAGGTTAATTGAGTATGGTTAATTAGGAAAAAAAGTTTTAAAAATAGGGTTATTTTCGTATTTGCACCCACTATCTTCGTGTCCTCCTCCTCAAGAAATCTGAGACAAGAAAAGCACCCACTCTCTGCAACAACTTTAGCTCGTACACCGTGTGTTGATCTCGGAAGGTATGACTTTTATTCGATTCCTAAACTAAGCTGTTTCATTTCAATTCGTGAACCCTACTAATTAAATAGGAAAAAGCAAAAATTGTTTCAAATTTTTTGATATTATAATGACGTATGATTTAATAGATTGTTCGGAACTTCAGTTTGTTTCTGTGCAGATTCTTTCGACTTAAATATGGGTGATAGTCAGTACTCATTCTCTTTAACAACTTTCAGGTATTGAGTTACTGTTTATTTGCTTATATTTGACTTCAAATTTGCTAGATTTACCCTAAAGTTTTTAACTTTGATGACAATGCAGTCCTTCTGGGAAGCTTGTTCAGATTGAACATGCTCTAACGGCTGTCGGATCCGGACAGACATCGTTGGGAATCAAAGGTGATTTGGTTGGATTGCTAAAGAGATTTGGTTATTAACTATTACTGTTATTCGTTTATTTATTTCTCTGTCTTGATGCTAAATGCTTTCACTTGTGGTTACAGCTGCTAACGGTGTTGTCATTGCGACAGAGAAGAAACTGCCATCAATTTTGGTTGATGAAACCTCTGTGAGTATATTTTTATGCTTGGTGGTTTGTTGTTTGTTAAAAGATAGAGTTGGTTGCTTTATTCAGCATCTTCTCTTGTATTTGGTTGCAGTATTTTAATTTCCATTTGTGATATGTTTATTTATTTGATAATAGGTTCAAAAGATTCAGACATTGACACCAAACATTGGAGTTGTGTACAGGTCTGTTTTCTTCTTATAACTGGATGCTTAATAAGTTTAATATACAACAATAGTTTTGTGTATATGGTGTTATATGCCCTCAATTTTTTCAAATATCTTAGATTTCAATAAATATATTGCTGCTTTTATTGCTTTTTTCTTTCTTTCTTAAAATTCATTGCAATATATATTTTTCCGTGCGTGGTTTATGACTTTCTATGTTCCTTTCATAAGTTTTTTCCATCTATCTTTGCCATCTATCTTGAATCCACAGCAGAAGGATGTTGATTCTTTTTATTTGTTTGGTTAAACTTGATTTGACTGAAGCAAAACTCAGATGGTCTTAGTTGTAGACCCTTGGATTGATCACATTTATAATTGGCTCTGTCATGGAGTGAGGAGTGGGCAGATGTGAACTAAAATAATTTACTGGTTACAGAATCTGTGCATGTGCCTCATTGAAATTAAGTTTTATGGTGTTTGAAGAAGCATACAGCCAATTATGATATGCATTTTTGGGCTCTTTATAGCCTACTGGGTATTTTTAATGGAAAAAGTAGCTGAAATGAAAAGGTTAGTCAGCCTTTTTGGGACCCAAGATGTAAAATTTGACTTATAAAGCCTTCAATCTTTTGCCTATTTCTGTGCCGAAATAGAACATAAATATTTGTTAATCCAACTTTAAACAAGAAAAACAAATTTTATCTGCATTTGACTTGAAGATGCATTTGGGTAAAAAATTTTAGGCTTGTAATTTTTGTTAATTATCTTCGTCAATTATAATCTTCTTTTGTTTTATTTCCATTTAATCTTCTGCATGGCTTATATTGTTCACAGTGTTAATTTTATCTTCCTTTTTTCGTTATGCAGTGGCATGGGCCCTGATTTTCGAGTTCTTGTTCGAAAAAGTAGGAAGCAGGCTGAGCAATATCACAGATTATACAAAGTACCAATCTTGTCCTTTTTCTTAAGATCATTAATCCGTACTCTTTGCCCTTCTCTTGGTGTACTGATTCTGTAATTTCAAGTACCCATAGAGTTAGATATCCATGCTCAGAACCTTTCTGAAGCAACGATAATCCATACTGTATAAATTCATATTACATCTTGTTCTTTAATTACTGCATGCAATTAACTTAACTATATCTTGTATTTCTTTAGGTGACTGACTTTAAATTGATCTTATGTTGCTGTATTGCAGGAGCCAATCCCTGTTACACAACTTGTAAGGGAAACAGCTGCTGTTATGCAGGAGTTCACTCAGTCGGGGTAATTGTACTTTGCATGTGAATGAGTATTGTTTTTTTGACATATTACTTATACGAAGTTACATCTAGCCTATTTATATAACTTTTTTGACACCTCTTGTCTTTGGTAGTAATCATTTGTCATTGATAGAAGAAAGAAAATTATCTGGCTCGTTTATTATCTTGCTTGTGTGAATTTTTGTCTGATGGTCGGAATTTGTAAAATAGTGGAAATAAGATTAGGCTGATGCTTTTGAATATTAAAATCAGCAAAGCATTGGCCAGTAATGTTTCTTTTTTTTTTTTCTTCTGACTGTTAATTTATTTGTTTCTTCCTGTTAGTGGTGTGAGACCATTTGGAGTGTCGTTGCTGGTTGCAGGTTTCGATGACAAGGGTCCACAATTATATCAGGTATATATCACTTGTCCGTATCCAGCATTATGCCTATGTTTTGGCCCATGGCAAACACCTTGTTACATTTTCAATTGGCCCATATTGAAAGTGTGCGGAAGTAGTTGAACAGTGTGACTGGTTTGCTCCTCAACCATGTAGCTGTCTGATTCAAACTGGATTCTTTATTTGAAACATGCACACTTCATTGGATTTTTTTTCTAGTTTCACATTTCACTGCAAGTTTTTACCAAAGAAATCATCAATTTATTAATTTTTTGTCATTCAGGTAAGTAATAATATACAAAATTGTATTAGTTTTTATGAAGTGAACTTTTGTCTAGGTGGACCCATCAGGCTCATATTTCTCTTGGAAAGCTTCAGCAATGGGGAAAAATGTTTCTAATGCAAAGACTTTTCTTGAGAAAAGGTTAGTGCCATTGTGAACACTTCTAATGTATCCTTCTTGGTAGATTTTTATGAAACTACAGAGCCACCCATAGTAACGGAACTTTCCTCATTGATTTTCTCGTGTTGTGAGTTACCTCCCTGATCACTTATGCCACCCCTAACATGCAATTGCATTTTTCAACTGAAATTGACTATTACACTGAAATAGCATTTTACTTAAAAAATGTTGCTAAAGAAGACTATGATCCCCCAGTACCACTTGTTTAACTGTGAAAGCCATTTCAATGCAAGTGTTACATCCAATCTTTGTATGTCTATTGTGTACTTGGGACTCCACTAATGTTAATTTTTGTACTTGGAACTCGTGTAAATTTAGTTTAATCTTTGGGAAGTTTTGTTATTTGTTAATCATTGAATCTCCTAATTTGATGAAAATCATATCAGCAGGCCTCCTATCTTACAAAATAAGTCATTTCCCAGTTTTTGCTAATGTTGTCCCTGGCCAAATTTTTCAGTCAGTTTTGAAAATTCTTCAATTGCTTATAGGTACACAGAGGACATGGAGCTTGATGATGCTGTCCATACCGCTATATTGACACTGAAGGAAGGGTATGCTTCTACCTTCTTTGTTTCTTGCATTTGATGGGAAAACTTCTTTTTCTTTTTCTTTTTTTTTTTTTGGTTAAGAATTATGAGGGTCCCTTTCATGAATGGCATCTAGGAGGCTCAAACATAACCCATATGCTCTATCATTGGTTTTATTGTTAAGTTATGTTCGACCAACATAAGCTTAAAAAGGGTTCTAATATTGATGCTTGGAAAGTTGAACAATTAATGGTGTCTATGTTGTGTTATAAATAATTGAAAGCTGGGTCCATGACTCCTGTTCCATACTATTTACAAAGATTGGGGAAAATCAGTTCTTATTTCGTGTTCATGCATTTATGCAACACAATGTTTTAGGAATCAATCCTTCTTCATATGTAGTTGTCTAAAATAGCTCTATTTTTTCCGTATTGTAGGTTTGAAGGACAGATTTCTGGCAAAAACATTGAGATTGGAATTATTGGGGCTGACAAAAAATTCAGGCAAGTTGCTCTTCTGACCTTCTCTGTATGAGTATTGAATGATTGTGTTCGTTTATGCACGCACACATTTTTCATGCAGGCCGTATTTCTAAATGTTAAACCATACATTTTGGTAAGTAGAAGATATGGTCAGACATGCAACCTAATTCCCAGTTCATTGCATTGAAGTAATATATGAACTAAAGATGCTCCGATATAGAGGTTTGAAAGAAACAAAATCAGAGGAAAACCTTTCAAACCTGAAAATTTAGCTTTGTCGCTAAATAGTCAAATCCATCTCATTGTTAATTGGTGAAAGTTCACGATGCTTTTGGCTGATATTTTCTTTTATTGTGATTGTTTTGGTGCAGAGTACTGACTCCAGCGGAAATCGATGATTACTTAGGTGAAGTGGAGTAGATTGCTTTGCTTTTGTTGGAAAACGCAGAAACTATATTTGATATTTGTCAAAATGGAAGTACTGTGAGAGATTGAGTTTGATAAAACCCCAAGTGCTAAGCAAGCAATATAGACTTTAATGTGCCTGAGCAGTAGTGAAAGTATTTGTAATGTTGATGAAGGAATTGGAGATTTTCTTCATTTCCTTCTCTTTGTTAAATTACATTTGAGTACTAATCCTTGTTCTCTAAATGAATCATGGTTTGATTTTCCAATTTTATCGTCTGATAATCTGTTTTTGATTACTTGTAATACTACCGCCCATAAATTTTTTTCAAGTGACCAAGCCGAGTCATACTCGAAATATTAGGCATGAAATAACTATCTGAATTGAACATACAACCAATGTGTTGCTTTAAAGATTCTTTTTCTTTACGTGTTCTCCAGTAAACAAAATGCCCTCAGAAGCAAAAACAACCTATCTATTCTAAGTTCCTAAAAAAAAGTTCTATATATATTCATTACCAATAGTCACAACAAGAACACTCACCACCACTGAAGTGGTGAAACCGGTAAGAGTCTCGCAATATGATTCTTCGTTGAATGATTTTACTGAAGAATTTATAAACTGAATGGCAATCACTGCAGATGCGAAGATTCTTGAAAATTCTGATAGTTGAACCTTCAGGAGTATTTATCAAAGAAAATGCAAGCGCTAGTCTCTCGCTGTGATTCCAAAGATTATGCTCTTTCTGTTCTTCATCCGTGTCTTGCAATGCATAGATTGTATCAGGAACATAGCCTGTTTCTTTAATCATCTTCTTCAGCTCTTCCAACCTTGCATAAATCTGTTCAGTCTGTGGATGGGATTGATCTCCCATTCCAAATGAACTTACACCATCTTTCAACTTAACCCAACTGTACGCAGGCTTCTTTTTGATTCTGTTTGATGCCATTTGTTTTCTTACATTTTCTACTTCCTCCCATTTCCCAGTAGATGCACAGACATTTGAATAAAGAACATAAGTGGAATCATCAGTCGGGTCCAACTCAAGAAGACAATCAGCAGCTTTCCTTGCAACCTCCTGATTGCCGTGAATTTTGCATGAAGCTAACAAGCTCCGCCACACACGGTCATTTGGTTGAACCGGCATTTGGTTGATAAAAGTTTCAGCGTCAGCAAGCTTTCCTGATCGTCCAAGAAGATCGATAATGCATACACAATGCTCTATTCCTGCCGGTACACCAAACTGTTTGGTCATTGCATTGTAGTATTCGAGGCCCTCATCTACCAGACCTCCATGACTACATGCAGAGAGAAGAGAAACAAAAGTAACATGATCAGGTTTTACATGTTTCAGCATGTCATGAAATGTTTCTCTAGCCTTCTGGAAATAACCATGTCTAGCAAAAACTGAAATCAATATGTTCCATGATAACCGAGCACGATCTACTGGTCGAGGGGTAATTCTTAACACATGATCCATTTCCCCACACTTTCCATACATATCCATTGTAGCATTTATGACAAAAGGATCCAAGTCAAATCCGAGTTTAATTGCCAAGCTATGAAATTGTTGGCCTTCCTCCAATATGGCCAGTTTAGCAGTAGCAGCAAGGCCTTCAGATAAGCTGAACCGGTCAAAATCTACTCCAGTATGTCTCATTTTAACAAGAAGTTTTAAAACCTCTTCTCCCTGGCCATGATGAGCATTTGCAGCAATCATGGCATTCCAAGTAACTGAGTTCTTATTAGTTAATCCTTCGAAGATATAGTTACTCGAATTGAGATCCCCACACTTTGCATACATTATGATAAGGGAATTCTGCACATATTTATACAAGTCAAATCCCATTAACAGATTATGTGCATGGATTGGCATACCATGTACTAGCAGATCATCAGCAGTCAGACAAGCTCCAAGAACATTTGCAAATGTAATGTAGTTCATAGGTGTCCTTTCTTCTCTCATTAATTTATAAGCTTTCATGGCCTCATCGGATTCTCCATTCACAGCATGACCACCGATGAGAGCATTCCAAGTCACTTCATCTCGCTTGGGCATAATTCGAAATACCTTTTTTGCTTCACTCATCATACTAGACTTTGCATACATGCTAACTAGTGCATTGCCAACAATCAAAATGTCATGTATGCCCATAGTAACTACCAGAGCATGAACAATCTTGCCTTGAGCAACAAACTGTGGATCTGAACAGGCAGCCAATGCGCTTGTAAAAGTCACATAGTTCACTAAGTTATGCCTCTGCAGCATATTAGAGAAAATTTCCAAGGCATCCACATACTTCTCATCCTGAATATAGGAGGCTATTAAGGAATTCCATGAGACTGAATCCCTCTCTGACATTTCTTGAAATACAAATTTTGCATCTTCAGATCTTCCAGCTTCAGAATACATAGCTAAAAGAGTGTTGCAAGTCCAAACACTTGAATTCAGTCCCAACTTAACTACTAGACCATGAATTCCTCTGCCCCACTTCAAATTGTCCACAGAACCACAAGTTGATAACAAAGTTGACAGTGTAGTAGAATTTATTTCCTCATGATCATGACGCATCCAGTGGAAACATCTTAGTGATTCATCACAATGGCCACTGCATGCATATACTGAAATCATTGAATTCCATGAAATTGTGTCTCGTTCATTCATGCTGTCAAAGACACAGAAAGCTTCTTTTACACAACCCAAATTACCAAACATGGATATAAGGGAGTTCAGCACAGAAACAGTATTATCTAAGCCGAACTTTATAACATGTCCAAGCAATATATAACCCAACAATCCATTTTCTATAGAACCACAAGAAGTAATCACAGTTGCATAGGTGTTCTCATTGCAACTTACACCTTTACGTCTCATGTGCAGATACATATTCAAAACTTCCATTGGATTCCCATTATTTATATTTGCAACCATCAATGAAGTCCAAGAAACTAGATTCTTATTTGGCATCTCCTCAAAGAGTTTCCTAGCATTAGGAACGAACCCATATGTCCCATAAAAATGCAATAGCGACGTACCCACAAAAACATCACACAGTAAACCAGCTTTAACTGCAAAACCATGCACTTGAATCCCTTCACTAACCATTAACCCTGACCTATCACAAGCGGTTATCAAGCTAGCAATCAAAACCCCAGTTGGCCTAACACTGAAACTCAACATTTTATTCAACAAACCAATCGATTCTTTATACAATCCCAACCAAACAAGACCCGACATCATGTTATTCCAAGAAGCATCATTTCTGTCCCCCATTTTATCAAACACGTAACGAGCACTATCAATACAACCCAACTTTGAGTACATATTAATCAATGTATTGTTGTAGAAAACACTAGTATTCACCCAACCCTTTATGACAAGTGCATGCAACGCTTTCCCGGTTGATTCTTTAGTGATTTGCGAGAAACCCTTTTGATAAAACCATGAAATTTCGTGATTCGGGTGGTTTGAAAGGATAAAAAAGCCATGTTTGCCGTGTATTTCTTGTTCTTCTTCTTTTGTTAGACATGATACTGCTGCTGTCGAAATGGGTTTTGCTGTCAAGTAATTTTCGCGGGAAAAACTGGGCAGCGGTAAAGTTTTGAGCTTGAAAGCTGCGAGCTTTCTGTAACAAATAGCCAGCTCTAGTTCGTGATTTTCTCAGTTTTGCTAGGCATAGGCTCGTTGCCGTTGAAATAGCGGTTGGCTGCAAATTCAAATGATTTCCCGGGAAAACAAAAACAGAGTACCGGAAGGTTTCAATTTATAAAACTGAAATATGGATAATACGAAGCTTCTAAGTTTTTATTACTGAGCTCTAGCTTTAGTGATGGAGGATCATGGATTCAAAAACAATGTGGAAAAAAGCTCCATTGAAACCAATAATTTATTTATTTATTTTGATTTTGGGATTTTAAACTAGTACAGAAACTGAATTAAACAATTCCAGGCTGGATGTTTTGAGAATCAACGGGTATTCCAATTCCAGGAATGGTGAAGAATTAATAAAGATAACCAAATTCAGCTGCGGGCTAACTGTGTTACTATAGCCTGAAACCAGCAGCCCATAGTTGGTTGCCGGGATTAAGCAAAAAGCACTTCCTTGCGTGGCTCCCAGTGTTACTGCTTCTATGAAACTACAACTATAGTGTACTTTTACTAATAAGATGGAAGGAAGCTAAAAATCGAAGATAAAAACTGACAAACATAGTGCCTGACACATAAGAAAGAGACACGAAACAAAAATCTACCCCTTCTTAAGCATTAATCTGTTGATTCTGGACTTATTTAGAGATTTACATACTATGTATAATAATTCATCTCTAAATAACAAAAATGCAGGAGAAACCACAGCTATTACTTGAACTTCCAGTTATGGGCTGATCGGGGACCACTTGAAATGCCTTGATAGTATCGGGAATCAAGTTTCTGCTTGTTCCATGCCTTCACAAAGTCGGAAAAATATTTGTGAGCAGACTCAGATGACAGATCAGAGAAAAATACTTTTTTCTCTTCTTTTAACCAGGTAGCAAACTCATTATTCTTAGAGTAGTAGTCATCATTGGTCAGCTCTTGGAATTCATGTTTCTGCAAGTCAAAAATGAATTTCAAGACTATCAAAAAAGATTGTAAATAAATGTCGGAGAAATTAAACATCAAACACAATTTTAACAATTAAGATACTAGAAACCTCATCCAAAACTATTAATTTGGCAATTCATGAATTGACTCATCTGAACCACTCTCAGTTGGATTGAATAATAATGTTCTAAATGTTAAGCAAACTTTCAACTAGGTCTTTGGAGCAAGCCAAATTACTTATAATCATTTGTAGCCTTCATCAAAAACTTGGTCTAATGAAACAAAGGGTGCAATGAATACTAATCTACAATCATCTTTTGACACAAACAGGAAATTTTGCCTTTATTCTACCTCAACCTTATAATGGCCAAATTACGATTGATCATGTCAACAAAATGTGTCATCACGAAATCATAATGGTTTGCCTACATTATGCATGGAGAAAGCAGTAAAAGTAATCCCAAACCTAAAACAGAACATGAGAAAATATCAAAGCTTAATAACAGAACTCACCGAGTGATGATTGCCTTTCTGATACTTATCTTTGTGCTTATCCCTTGACTTCTTTTCTACAAAAAGTGGAGTGTCAGCACAACATATAATTTCAGACTGAATATACTTGGTATAAAAAGTATGGAACGTCAAATAGTATTGTACTTTATTTGTTGCACTATCAAACTAAATGACGGATAATCATAATAGTGTCCTATGTTTATTACTACTTGAAGCTAGGCTCCTGGTAACCTTTAGACTTAAATAATACAAATTGAATCATAAAATTGTTACTTTTAATTATTAGAAAAAATAAATCAGTTTGACTCATGCATTCTCGTAAATTCCCCTGTATTCCCAGCATATCATTTAAATAGTTCTACATTCATATCAACTGCCACAAAATCACAAACTGATGAAATAAACGTAGGCAAACTACAGACAATATGAAGTGTGAATACTGAATATAGTTATGCAAAGCATAACAAGATATTTAATCCAATTATAACATCTTTCATGCCAATAACAAAATAATGATTAGCTTATTACATCCGTAATATCTACCTAAACAACTGCCACTGCAAACAAGTAAACCACAAACATAAATTTGAAACTTTTATGATGCCATATTTATCGGTTGAAAAGCAGATGCTTGCAGTAAGAAAATTAATGCAGCAAACGAAAGCCACATTTCTTATGAGTTCATCAGCTTCAAATTGGGATCATTAGCAATATTCCGTTAGTATCTCACCTAGCTTTAAACCCCTATTTGATCTCTGCATGACTTCCTTAGATATATTGGTGAATTTGCCCAAAACATCATAAACTTCGTCAGATGTTCTTGACCCAACACAAACCAAAAATATGCTTATTCAATCAAGGCTACTACTGTTCAGATCCAAGACTCAAATCTCAGTAAAAACGATTACCATTCTATGCTCATTAAAATTCTTGTTTTTTTCTCCAGTTTTAATGGAAAATAAAGAAACAAAACCACGGTTCAAATTTCATGAGAAAACATCAAACAAGAATTCAAACTTTAATGAGTAACAATAATACAAACCCAGACGTCCAATGACTTCATAAATTTGTAAAATCAAGCTAAACCCAGTTCACACATCATCCTGAGCAGCAATTAAAATATAAAGCACAAAAGATTTTACCTTTATCAGAACGATGTTTGTGAGATTTCTTCTCCTTTCCCTTTTCTTTCTTATCACTTTTATGTCTCTTGCTTCTTCTTTCGTCTACACATCCAACATCAAGAAGAATAAATAAAAAAAAAAGAAAGAAAATAATTTCTTTACTGATACAATTAAATGATTATAAAAAGAAATCGAAACCTTCAGAGTCAGAAGAGTAACTTCTTTGCCTACTCTTCTTCTTCTCCTTCGATTTCTTCTTCGATTTTCTATCGAAAACAATTCACAGCAAAGATATTGGGACATTTTATCGATCACAAGGCAGACCAAAATAATACTTGAATTAGAAAACGAATGAAATCAAATTTACAAATTGAATACATATCTGTATTAAGAAAAAGAAACAAAACAATTGTATACAGAGAAGAAATATACCACACTAGGAGCAGATTAGGAGCAGATTCGTAACTATTGTCAACACAAGAAAAACGTACCAAACTTGTAACCAAAAAAAAGAAAAGAAAACATAGTGTTTGCCTTCGTAACTATCTGTAGTCTTCTTTTTCCTTCGTAACTATATGTATTCGTAATGTTTGGAGAAGGTGAATAACATATTTCTAGAATACAAAGAAAACCGTGGAGGTAAAATAAAATTGATTAATTTGGGGAAGAAAAGAGGCGCATGAAATTTGATTTTCTTTTTTGATTTACCGCCATAATGAAATAAATTGCTGAGTCAGCAATTCATAACTGTCAACAACACCCTCTGAAAATAGAAGTTAGAATGGAAGACGTGAATTATTTTTTTTGCCATGTTAGCTTGACAGTAGATGAAATTAAATACATTGGAGAATTCAATTGCTCTTACAATATGTATTTTGTATATATGACATCTTTAAAAAACAATTTATATATACATTGGAGATGCTCTAACAAATATTAATATTTGATTTAAATTTTAACCCCATTTAATAAAAAATCATAAGTCTGCCATTAACGAAAGATATTCTATGTTCCAATTCATTATGTTGGACATTGAAATAAGCATGTACTAGATGGTAGATACTCCTATAGAATAGAAACTATATCCAAATACAGATTGGATTTTAAAAATGTGAAAATCTAAGTAATCTTGTCATCCAATAAATCTTTAATTCGTTGGCTCATAGCCACCATTTTGTTTATCGTTGATAGGGAAGCTTGTTTTCAATATCCGGTTCTCTTCCTCTACGGTTATGAATTGAAACTGCTGCCTGCCATGGAAGATTGCAGTCATAACTTCATTTGAACGAAACCTCCCTTGAAGGAACCATAAAGAGGTTGAGATCTTCTGAAACTAAAAATATCATCTATGAGAATGGTGGGCGGTTGAGCTGATTCACTGTTGTCTGCCGTGTACTCGGATGCATGCAGGCTCCCGTACACTCGAACACTTAGTGTCTTCTTTCGAGGTGTACTTACTTTGATATTCTCATTGAAAAAGTCTATCAATTCTTGTTGCGTAAGCTGTTTTAGTACTGCAACCTGCTTCAACACTAATTGTTAAAGTATTTCCTCATATAAAGAGTAATCAACTACAGATCGGAAAAAGAAATTTAATTTGCTGATGTTTCTTAAAATCATTTGTTCAATAAGGACACTTCATAGATTGCAGAAGCTGCGTTCTTCCCATCTCTCGGTGAACCTTTTTTCATTTTTTCAGAAGAGCCATGAAATGAATCTCCAAACATACAAGGGTAATATCCTGAACATGTCAAAGAAATGAGAATCAATTTTCATACCTCAGCTTCTTTCCGATCAAATTTGAGGGTCCCATCAGAAATCTCTCGCCAGTAGAATCCGGATTCTTCTCTTAAATTCTTGTGTTTCTCAAGCTTCATATCAATCAATGCAATTACATTGCTCTTCACAAAAAGTATCATTTCACCATTAGGAGGCCAGTATGATTTTATCCAACAAATTTCAAATGAAAAGAAAGGATTCAGCTGAGATCATCAGGCACATAATAATTTTACATAAAAGAAACTAGTGGATGAGCAGAATGAAGATCGGATAATTACAACATTGGTCAGCTGTCAGAAAGCATGCAGTTTCGCAGCCCTAACCCAACATTCATTGATCACTAAGTGCGAACAATTAAATTTGAGAATCTTTTAGCCACCATCATCACATTAAACTAGTTTCTACAGTTAATCTAAAATTCGGAGCATAGAAATACTTTCTATACTCAAAACATGCTATCCAAATGATTGCTTTGATATTTCTATTGGTAAACATTTGAACATCGATGCTAAAAAGACATCTTAATATCTACCGATGACAAAAAACTTTCAAGTTTCCATTGTGTTGAGAGAAATAATCTCACCAGCAAAAACAAGGAGAAAAATAACTCATACTGAGCATAAATGTTTGTCACACCTTGAATTGGTCATCAGTCATCTCATAAAGTTTCCTTTCAAACATCTGGAGGAATGATTCAACTCTTGTATCAACGTGCTTTGGACCCTGTTGAAATTAACAGATCACTTAAGACAGAGGCAACAATGCTGCCAACACATATTCAGATAACAAAACAATTTACATGCCTTTGCTGAGGATTGGATAATGAACTGCAATCCACGGATACCAGAATCATTCCTATGTTAAAGAGATCATCAAGTGCAAATTAAAATATCACAAGCGAGCTATGAAATAAGGGACCACAAGCTTTTATATACCTGTGCAAGAGTGCAGTAATGTACCCAAGTTGCTCAACAGACCTAAGCTGGTGGAAGACTGCTTGTTTTGCAATTAGAACAAAAAGCTGAAGTTTCACATTCATTACGAAATCATCCCGATGAACCTGAAGGTCTCAACAGTAGTTAAGTATTCTCCAAAAAAGACAATTGATCCAATCTAATCAAATGTCAAATTTAAACCAGAACTTCCTCAAAACACCTCATCTTCGATATTTGCTTCAAGAACTACAAGAGATTATGGTGCATGCAAATGATCATGTTGTTCTTATACATCTGTTGTCCCTGCGCAGGTATCAATAACCTATACTGCTGAATCCATACCAGCTGTCCCCGGATCATTTCAATATCAATGGCAACAAACATCCTAACCTCTATATATCAAATAATTTCTCTAGGATTATCTATGTCACTTAAGCACAACAAAAGTTTTTTAAACTATTGAGTACACAATTTTTCCTTTTCAGAGCATGATTGACATGCATCAAAGATCCAATGTCGCTGATGACTTGTAAACCACCTATAAATAATGGCAGAAACATTCATATATATGTGGTATGCATCACAGTTTTTGTCCTGTCTTCACAAGTAAAGGGCCAAACACGAACATATAACTGGTCCACATCACAGTTTGTTCTTTGTTGTAGAGGCTAAGCTGAATAACATAATACTATGGATAGTAAAGAGGCAAACCTGTCGGGGTCAAGAAACTGGTTCTTGATAAAAGCAAGTAAATTATATCAACAAATTAAATTCCAACTATGTCTGAAATGTCCATAGGATAGGTAAAATGAGATTTGAAACTTAGAAAAATAATGCTAGAACCAAAGTAGAGAGAGGTTAATCACAATCAACTGACGAAAATAAGTGTTATCTATTAATGCTAACAAGAAAAATAATGTTTTATCTTTTCGATAAGGTGAAACTAAAAATCAAAAGGACAGTTTATATACAGTGGATTACTTTTAACATTTAAAAGCGCTCAAGATTTTGTCCTGAATTGGAGTCATTTAATTCATCCAGTTTCAGAGAACTTCGCCCTGAACCTTCAACCTAAGCCATTTATTTGAGGCACTTTGACAAATTTATTCAAAATCTGAAACCTTCTTTATTACTAAGTTAGGATAAATCCTAAGGAATGTTAATGGAACAAGAATGAGATTCTTTTCAATAATTCTATATAAAAAATTTCTTCCAAGAAAACAGTAGACCTGCCTATGATGTATATAAATATGACACAGGAATTTAAGAGGTTGACCAATAAGAAGGTAAACGAATATAACTAAGTGCGTGTGGAAGCCAACTCAAATAGGAAAAGTTCATTTTACGTGATTTGGTCACTGAAGTCAACTAATAATCCAGTCAGAAGGCTGATTTTTTTTTATTAAACTAGACAAGGATGAGGCCCTAAAAATAAACTAACCAGGAAAAGAATCAATGGCCAAAATATGAAGTCCTAAACAAGTCCAAATAGACGATTCATGATAACTAACCACAAGCTGTTCATTTCCTTTTTCAAGAAAATCTCTCACAGTTTGGTATCAAAGTCCCCTAGAACGTTGTAGCAATGGGAATAAAGTGTACAATCGAGGTAAATGAGAGGTTTAATAACTATTGATGATGCATTGAAATTATATAACAGCTCTATCAGCAACTAAAGCACTTGATAAAATTATTATTTTCCTTAGTTTTTTAAAGAAATGGTTGTACCTGAATATAGTGGACTAGGCAAGAATTCTCATCACTAGGATTCAGGCCATGCTTGGAATACACATAACTCTTGCCTCTTTCAAGTTTAACAACTCTATTTGTTAAATGCTGGGATGGGAACAAAGGTTGGCATATTGGGTTTGAGCCTTCAAAGAACCTATCTTCAATGTATTGGATCATTGACCCAGCTTCATTAGATTCAATGTTTCCTGTAAAAACAAAAGAAAGTTAAGAGATAATAAATACAACAAAACTATAATAACTGAAATCCAAAACAATTTGATTGAAAAAATTTGTAACACAAGAACCTGCAATGTAACATTCTAAGAAGGCCCTGGAGAGCATCATGGGTGCAAATTTAGCAAGATCTTCAGCTTCAAGATGAGGAAGAACTTCAAGTTCTTCCATCCAAGGCCATGTGTGATCCTGAAGTATTAGTGAGCAGTAGTACATAGCCTGCTGATATGGTTGTTGAAACTTGCAATTTTGATAATCTTTTGTTACCATTTCCTGAAAAAATATATATAGGACATAAGAAAACTTACTCACACAATAAAGGTTTGGGTTAATCATAGAATTCCCAAATGATTCGCCTTATTAATCAACCTATAAAACAGTTTACACAGAAAACATGTACAGTGGTATCAAAACCCTGTATGCTGTCACGCAGCAGCACAATCTAAAAGCAAAACCTCAGGGCAAGGCAGTGTCCCCAAGCTAGCATGATTATAAAAGAAAAGGACTAATGAGGAAAAGAAGATAAACAGAGAAAAGCTTTTGACAAATTGAACGATACAAAGTAATTTCCAGGTGCCTATTCCCTTGATGGCTATACAAGACAAGGTCATAAATAGACATTCTATGATTTTTTTTTTTTACATCCAGAAAAAAATAGTGTATGCATTCTTCCACAGAGGACACTGGCCAATGCAATCCTGCTTGTCCTTGATAAACTAAGTAATTACCAGCATAATTTTTAGGGGCATGGAATCCTCAAGACGTCATGGTAGAATTTGCACTTAAGCCAAAACTTTCACAGGTCCTTAAACACCAGCAAGAGCCCAGTCCTTGGTGTTGAATCTACCTAAATTTGGAATCATGGACAAGCCTAAGCAGTTCAATGATCAGATTGGGAGACTAGAGAGTCATGGCAAATGGTTTACATGCGCTTTTTACAAAATGAAACACGTTACAGACTATTAAATTCAATTGACAAATGAAGAATATGCTTTCTTCACCTAATTTTTAGCAACAGATTATACCATGCAACTTTTTTTATCTTTGGTTTAGTATATTAAGCTTAGTTTTAAAACTGCAACAAAGTAACAATTGACAGTTGGACCAACTAATGTTGCTTTAAGAATTCCAATGTTTTAACTCAGAACGAACAACAGTATGGCAATTTTATATATACATATACATTACGAGGTATTACTGCAGAACTAAATTCAAGCACCTCATCACCTTGGCATTGCTACAGAAGCCCTGGTTCAAAGATGTAATGTTTATTGACCAACTGAGCTCAAGCAGCTAGATACTTGGCTCAGCTTAGCTTATCTGTGCCCCACTCCAACTAGATCATAGGCGTAAACAATAACTTATTAATAAATATGCACCGTTGCAGTGTTATAAGAATGGAGCCAGAGTTTTGCATTACAGGGGCCATGATGAAAACAACTAAGGACATATAATTAAAATGTATGAATTAGTTAAATGTAAGTAAATACTTTCCTTAAAACTTTTGCTATGACAATGACAATCCACTGCTGGGTTTTTATGCATTTGCATGACATAAATGGAATCAAAGAGTAGGAGAGGAAAGAAAGGACATGAGCATGTGTGTGCATGACACACATGCATGCCCAATTTGTCTCTATCTCATTTTGATAAAAAGCCAAAAACATTGTATTGATTGAGAAAGAGTTCAACATAACAAAAGTAACCAAAATAATCTCTCACATGCTCATGGAAATAAACAGATACCAATTGTACCATGATTTAGTTGGATGCAAAACATTTTCCAAGAAAATAATTCTTAATATTTAAAAGGTTAAATATTTTAAGTTCTGATTATCACCTTAATCACAGAAAATCTGTCTGGTTTCACTTTGAATTCTGCAATTTTTTCGATAACCGTTTCCAGTAAGATCCTCAATTTGTGATTATAACCAACAACGGTAACCTGAACAAGCAACAATCATTTAGGGTATGCAACACTAATAATACATTCAGAGAGAGAATGAGGTAGAGATGCTATTAATAACTTTACCACAGATTATCATCAGCATACCATCAAGCCAGTTCAAATTCAAAGAAGGGTAAGCAGAATTCTCAACCATTAGATAAGACATAGTAATACAATATATATGAGACAGAACAAAAAAATTATATGTTGTTAATATATAACATTATACAAGTGTCCTAAACTATGACCATGTACTTGTATGCTTAAAGAACTATAGAAAAAGTCATCAAGCTTGCAAGAATGAGTATCTAAGTGTCGAACACAATTGGAACCAAGTACAAGAGTCTAGTACTCCAAAATTTCAATATCAGTGTCTAGAAAATCATACCTTCTCAAAATTGTTTCATCTGATAGATGATTCACTTGTTAATAATAAATCTTATTCACACAGTGACTTATGCAACTATTATGCATAAACAGTCTAAGATTCTGTTGCATATACTGACTCAACGATGACATGACCAAAGCATTCTTTAGGGCACAATTGATTTATGTTCACTAATAGTGAAGTGAAAAAATCTTAAACTACATGACACTGCTGTACGGTAAAAAGTACATGAAAATTGAGACGGAATACACTGCCTTCTATGAACATCTAATCGCATAAATGCAAATCAACATCAGTCAGAGTCAACAAAATACGAAGGCAAGTAAAAGTAATACCTGAAAACCACTATCTGCATGGTGTATGCCATAATAAAGTCCGGCAACCTGAGCATAGTAAGCTGAAACATACAAGATATATTGGGTAAGGAATGGAATTAATCTGTCATAAAGAATGAAAATTGTACATATATGGACTATAATATCAACATGTAGTAATAATCTGTCAACTGAAGTAAACCTAAATCCAAGGGGTCAGAAATGGGAAGTCCTTATGCAATATTCAAGCTCCTCAATGAAAACTATCGTTAATAATGGAGCAATAGTCACTTGTCTATTACTACAGCATCCTATACATTCATTCACCATCTTACCATATTCATTCAAGTAGTCCATCAACAGTCGTGTGAAAATATCAGTCAGAACTTCAGCTTCAGGAGTGCTGCTTGAATGAGGGCAGTTGAAATATATCTTAACCAATGCCTTGGGAGTGGAGAACATTGTGTCAGATTTGTACCACAATGTTGAATATGATGACTTTCTTAATAGAACTGGAAATTTGTCCTATTATAGATACCAGTTGCATCAGAACAATTACTTAACAGAAAAAAATCAAAAGAAATTTTACCCCAGAAGAAAAATATATTATCAAACCTTCTTTTGCTCATCCTTTAGTGACAAGTCAGTAGGGATGAAGATATTACGAGCAGGTAGATGCAAATTTTCCATAGGAGAAGACCGTATCCATTCCTACACTCAAATAAAGATTCTTAGTGCGTCATTAATTTCTTTCCTACAAAATATTATAATCACTAAAAGTATTCTTCAACTGGATGTCCAACAAGAAAAATAGCATACAGGATTCAGAAAAATGCTACTGTAGCACTTCTAAACTACTATAATTTTTGTCCCTCTAGGAAAATATATACATGCACCCAAGACCAAGAGAGATACCTTGCAACAGCACCCTCCACCCCATTCATAAGGAAAGAGAAGTTGCCATTTGGCTCCAAGGTTTTTTATTACAGAATACTTGCTGCACTTATTATAGATAATATAATGAACCATATCATAAATAACATCAAATAACAAACCTGAATCATGGAGTCATTAATTTTCTGAACAGAATATGCAGTACCATACCATGGCTCGGCCCTGTCTGTCTGTCCTTCAAATTTCTTTGACTCCCAAAAAATTCTGACAAACAGAGTGCTTATTAAAAAAACCTATCATATATAAATCACAATAGTCTGAACTTGATTGTGAGATAGAGACAGCAAATGGTACACTAACTTATGACAGACAAACATGTCTTTGAGCATAGGTGGAAAGATGCCATTTATTAATTCCAAGCTCAAAATATTAGATACTATACTGATGATCTATCTCACCAGTAATAGGGTGGTATTAAGCCTTTCTTTCTCATTTTTTATATATGCACACAAGGGGTACAACCAATGAGTTATGGAACTGTTGAGTACTGAAATAAGCATGTAAGCTTCAAATGCATGAGTAGTTCAAGACAGTATTGAACAATATAAACTTATTCCGGTACCAAGTAATATAGGCATAGATAAAATGGCATCCTCTCATAGATTCCTATTCAGAACTGTGTTGTCCTTATTGGAAAAAAGAAGGCTTCCTAGTGTTACAATGACCCCAAACCCCTTGGGATACCCTAGAAGTATCCATTTTGACCAGGACTTTTAGGCTAAAAGAAGCAAACGAACATTCACATATTGCACCAGGACTTCTAGGCTATGCTGATTAAACTCTTTTATTCACTAAATATATGCTCAGAGAAATCCAAAGTAGAAAATATATACCTTTTAAACATTTGAGTAGAAGCTTACTCATTTTGATCACATATAGGGAAGAGAGAGAGAGAGAGAGAGACAAAGAAAGATGCGAAAGACTATCCTAAAGAGTGAGAGTCCTCATAGGTATTAAATGATATATTCTCTAAGCACTTACGAACTCACCGAACTTTATTTGGAGAAAGCTCATTCAAAACTGTTTGAATAGTGTCCGGACTGAAATTGAAAGGCAAGGATGAACCCACCAGCCAATCTCGTGGGGGAAATATCTGAAAAATAATTTCAAGCGATCATTTTCAAACAAACAAGCAGTGATTACAAATACATTCCTGATCAAAACAGCAATAGTAGCAGAAGATGCCAATTAGATATCAGGTCATGATTCAAAAGCCCAAATAATCCTTAAGAAGTGGTAAAAAGAAAACAAAGATCATTTTCCAAAAATTTTCAAACAAAAACTGTAGAAGAAGAAGAATATTAATTAGCTACCACATCTGCTTGTTCTTGCATATCTAACAAAACATAAAGAGACCTAACGTGCCCACCTATACGAGGGAACAAGAAAAGAAATCTCTAGACTCTTAATAATACAACATATACTTATTATTTTCAATCACTATACTTGTGCATAATGTATGACATTGCAGCAGGCAAGACCTTATTTTTCATTTAGCCAAGCATCAAGTGATATTAGTTGCTGTAGGGATAAAATTATGTGAAACTACTACAAAGCTTTTCAAGTGATATTAGTAGCTCAAGATCATAATCAGTTCCTTCAGCTATTCTTGCACGTTATGCTATTTATTTTAACTTAGAACAAAATCAATTCCTCAAGCTATTCTTACACGCTATTCTATGTATTTTAACTACATTACGAGAAGATTTTAGAAAAAGAAAAATTTTGTACATGATCCTAGAGGATTAACCTTACAAGTAGCATTTACCTCCATATTGGACACAACATTAACCACATAATCAATTGGGGAGATTTTGTCTTGATAATGGAACGTAGTCTCACAAACCGCAGAAAGCTGCATAAAATAATAAAATGTCAGAATGATGGGCAATAGAAAGGCAACATTTCACAATACAAATCCTGTTAACAGCAAGATGAATTGAAGATCTAGCAAGAAGACATTCCCTTATCCGTAAAGCAAAAACTATAGCCTCGTTACACTTAAAAAGTAGATGACCAAAATTTTACATTCTGAAATTATTTTGACCCATGCTGTCGACAGCTACAGAAAAATTCATCGCAGCTTTATTTTTTGTTCATGTCTTGCTACCAAGAACCATATAAAAAACAAAACCAGATTCACTGATAATTTGGAATATTATTGCTTCCCTTCCCTTCCTTTCATTGTACAAAATATTAAAAAAAAGTGAAAATTAGTGCATTAAATCCAGTGCATTTTTTTTTTCTCTTGCAGTTGCTTCACTCTAAACTTTAGAGATCGGCAGAAAAAATGTAAACTTATTCAAAGCATCTGTTAAAGATCTATTATCTCCAAGCATATGACTCTTTCTATTCAACTGATCCTTAAACTTCACAACAATAACATACAGTTACTAGTAAAGATTTAATAGCAATTATCACTGTTACATCTTTTCATCTTTTCCCATGTCACTAACTTGTCCAATTACAATAATGAATAATGATCCAAAATACCAACTTTTGTTACTGCATTGTAGAAAGCCATTATTTAACAAAAAATGGTATCTCTTGAGCAAATAAGCAGAAAAAAAAATCTTTCAAAACCAAAATAATAATAACAACAACAATAATAATCACAAAGTAAAATAGAAACTAAAATTAAAATATTTAAAGAGAAAAAAGGTTGACCATTACTTTTTAAGGAAAAATCAATATATGCACCAAAACAGTACATATGCAAGACATAATACCTAGCTGGATGCAATATCAGTCATTTATATGTATATGAAACATTGACAAACCTCATCAAATATCCATTCCATAGCACCAGATTCCTGTAAGAGGCTTATGTATTTAAATGTTAACCCCACAATATCTTGCATGTGCTCTGCCATTCAATTAAAAAAAAAAAACTTTAGCACAAAAGATCTAAAAATTGACATTATTAATTGAAGCACAACTAAATGCAGAGTTAACCACAAAAAAAAAAAATTACCATGACCGGCATCAGTCAACTCAACTACAACTTCAAAGAATGAATACTCCAATGTCCAATCCCCTTCACCAGCAGACAATGATGTAGCCCATCCTGCAAAATTTGAAGAAAGAGTAACAGAAATCAGTCAACCTCGACTTGATTAATTAGTGATCCCTTAGCAAGCCATAGTCAATACAACTATTAGCATGACACAATTATTGTTGTTACAGAATATAAATTAGTTGTACGTTACATAATATAAATTAGCTGTAAACTTACCTTATATACATAAGCTAATTAGTAGGCTAATTAGTAAGGAATTTGTTTCTATGTTTAACTCTCTCTAAGTGTATATATTCATAGACATAATAGAATAAAATATTAGAAAGTACGATATACACTTTCTATTTCATGGTATCAGAGCCTTAGGGCTTGTTCTGAAAATTCTAGGTATCAGAATATGCGAACTTTGGGTCATCATCTGGAGTGACTATTTTGTCTCATCGGTGCTCAGAAGGATGTTGGAAACTTCTGTTCGGCGTTTCCCCGAAATCCGGTGACCAGAATACCAGCGCGTGATCTTCACGCGTCGACGAGTGGTGGAGCGTGAGCGCTCTGTTGACTCTCCGATCTCACCTCTTACTGTCGCACATCCATTTCCGGCCTTCTCCCGGTGGTTTTGTGACCAGATAGGTTGAGTTTTTGGTGGATTTCTTCCTTTGGGTATTTCGGCATCAAGGTTTTAGTTTCTGATCTTCCTTTCGATTGTGATTTGGTGTGTTAGTTTATTTTAGCTTTTATATCAGTGCCTGATTTCTCTCTGGGTCTACTGTATCTTGCATTATCTCTTGTGTTTATGATGGACGAGAGAAAAGTATCTATGAGTGAGATAGTCCCAGCCATGAGTAAAATTACTGATCATAAGTTAAATGACTCTAATTTTCTGTCTAGAAGTAAAACTATTAGGGTCTATTTACGTAGCATTGACAGAGATGACCACCTTACTCAAGATCCCCCTAATGATAAGACTAAATAAAATTGATTAAGAGAAGATGCCCGATTATTTTTACAAATTAGAAACTCCATTGATAATGATATACTTGGTTTAGTAGATCACTG
>JAVXUL010000021.1:11799052-11821530 GCA_035590515.1 Trichilia minutiflora | reverse complement strand
GCTAAGAGCAGAGAGACCTTGTACTTTGCAGGAACAAAGCGGTACTGCTGCTTCAATGTGTCAACGGTGGAATATTTGGATGCTGCTTCTATCTGAATGAATTTAACAACAGACGGTTGTTGAAAAAAATTATGTAGAAGATACATTACTAATGTCATGTGCCAAAGTATTACATACCTTCACTGGATTCTTCAAACAGGCCCTCTGAAGCTTCCTCACCTGTAACATTTAAGGGAAAATAAATTATCAAACTACATCCTCCATCAAACATTTTTAAAGGCATGGATTTCTAATTTTCACCGTTTCTCTTTTTCTTTATTTCATCTGCTTTGAAAGTCTGGTGAATATATCTAAACATTAATCCTATCAATCCCTAATCGCCTAATATAAAAATAGAAAGATCCTGCAATCCTTATTTCAAAAGCGAACTTTTAGAATGAAAGATTGTATCTGAATTATTATAGAATTTTTGCCAAAATACCACACACTATGATTATACCTTCTTAGTCATTGTAGCAGAAAATAAGTATGTTTTCCGCGTCCGTGGGATAACATTCAAAATTTCATCAAGCGATTTTTCAAAGTCCTCATTAAGCAACCTGTCAGCCTCATCCAAAACCTGCTCAACGTGCACAAAGATCATGCAACTCATAAAACAAGAAATCATCTCTAAGCAAATGCAATGTGGTAACAAAGACATTTGTGATTTAGCATTTCTGGCTAAAAATAAACAAATGTTAATTGTATGAGGATAATTTGAGCACGGTCACCACCTACTTCAGAATAAAATGAAAACCATACCAAACATTTCAATGTACCAAGAGAAAAGCCTTTTGTGTTGGTCAAATGATCCATAAGACGTCCAGGCGTTGCAACCTACAAAACGAAACAGGAAAAGGATTAAACTAAGGTGTCAAAAATAAAATAAAATAAAAGATGAAGATTGATAAACTTTTTCATATTTTACGTAATTATTAAAAGGCTAGAGAAAAAATGGACTGAAAATTATATGAGAAACCAATATTAACATTGACATATGTAACTTATACAAACGTAAAATCATTTTAAAATTTTATGCCTCGTTATGGAAATTTACCAAATTAACCATTAAATACTCACTTTACAATCAAATCTATTTGATAAACTCATAATTGTGGAGCATAGCACTATAACTGTTCAACAACGATGAATTTATGATTAAGCATCAATCTTTGAGACCATATAAATTTAGTTTAATTACAACACAAATGTTGGCTTTACCAGCAAACACAATCAAATTCTAGAAATCTACAACTAGAAACACTAGGAAAAAACCCGAAAGAGATGCACAAATGATTCATTCGTACACCAGAACATATAAGAGAAACTCAAATAATGCAATATGAGGTAACTGAACACTCACAACAATGTGTGGACGCTTTCCAAGTGCAAGGGCCTGTTGCATCGTGTCTACCCCTCCAACAAGCTGTGAAGAGTTCATAAACATAGATCAATTACAAAAATATTCAATATGAATAGAATATGTCAGTTCAACAAGAAATTTCCATCTCCCTGCAAAATATACCGTCTAAATGCAAATCCATGAAAGAAGTACATTGCTACTAACCAAATTAACTCCATCAATTTATTACCCCTGTAAAATTACAGGATTACAAAATGCTTAAAGACCAAAGTTCCTAATTGGAAGATAAAATGCCATTTAGAAGCCAAGTGACCATTATAGAATAAATAGATAAGAATTCCAACAGTAATACTTTATGCACCATCATGCAGCCACAGACTAGCGATATACAGGTAACAAGAATGCTTCTATAACATGGAGCATGTTATAATTTGCATTCAGCTCAACACTTACCACTGCACACCTAAGGCTAATTCCAGATCCTAAAGCTTCAAACTGCTCAGCAATCTGGATAGCAAGCTCCCTGCAGTAGGCAAAAGACAAAGAAAAATAAATAGCCAAAGCAAGAAACCAAATTATATGAAATGTGAACCCTTCTGTTCTTCCATCAAATTAACAATCGTGTTTAATACCTTGTTGGAGATAGCACGCAGGCAAAAAATGCAGGGACTGTTCGTTGGCTTTCTGCAATTTCTAAAAGGGCTTGCAATATGGGAAGAGCAAATGCTCCAGTTTTACCAGAACCTGTTTGCGCAAGTCCAATTAAATCTTTTCCTGCATCACAGAATCACAGCAAATTATATCCCTTCAAACTAAAATCTTCTAAACTACAATCACAATTTAAACAAATCCTCTAAACTTCAATCATAATTTAAACAAGAAACACATAAGCTGGCAAAACCTTCTAGCGCGTGAGGAATGGCTTCAGCCTGTATCTTCGAAGGGTTTTTCCATCCCAAATTGTCACAAGCTTCAACCAATTCATCACGTAATCCCAATTCCTTAAATGTCTTCACCACTTCTTTCTCTTCCGTCATTTTTAACAATTAACCTTTCAAGCCAAATTCAAGAGCAAGAAAGTAAGACGAGGGACATAAAAACTAGCATTGGTTGCATGAGAAAGCTCAATTCTTTTGTCCAAAACTTAATGAAAAAATTACTTGAAAGCTAGAACGATCAAATTTCACTTTGAAATTTGGAAAAAAACCTGAACTACTTCCTTTAGTTGGTGAGAAAAGACAGAACAAAGAGTCATAATACTGTTTTCTTCTCCGTTTAGCCAAATAGAATTTATAGTTCACGTTGCAGCAGCCGTCAATTTATAGGCAAAGAGAATTCTCGTTTAGTTGTTTTCTTCTTCCGCGACTGAAGAGATCCAAGCAACAGATGGAGGTTTTAGGGTTTCTCCTTGTTTTTGGGTTCAGAAGAGTTGTTCATTTAAACTTCACACGTTGAAAATTGAGAAATAAATACTATATAAAGTTTTGGATTCTAAAAAAAATTTGACAAATAAATATTATATAAAGTTGGATCTTAAAAGAAATTTAAATTATAAATTTTTGTGTAACAATAATTTCATTAAAAAAGTGAAATGCGAATATCTTATCTGTTAATTGAGATAATATTAAAATGAGGGACTTAGATGTTATTCACCGATTTCTCTCAGTGGCAGATGTAGCATTACTATTAAACGATGTCGTATAGCTCTGTTATTCATTCTTTGTCTTACCAACCAGGACATGTGAGATTAGGAAAACACCCACCCAACCCTGGCTCATAAACCATGTTTTGATCTCCACTGGTATTTTTAGATTTTATTCAGAATTAATAGTTATTTTTTATATTTTATTAATCAGTGATTGTATATTAATCTATGATCCTATAAAACACAATTAAAACAAATATAATTTTGTAATAAATTGTGAATAAATAAATTTAAAATTATGAATTAATAAAACAGCATGTGCATAGTTTTTATCAAAAAAATTATTTTACTCTAGCTAAATCATTTTTTTAATTTAATTTTTTTTAATATCAAAAATTAAATTATAATAATTCATATTCATGTGTTAAATTTTTAAAATATATTTACATTTGTACGTTAGAATAATGTTAATAATTAATTTTTAAGTTTTTAATACAAAATTTGTTTTAATTTTATTGGTGTAAGAATCCAAAGATCCTTGTCCATCAAACGACGAAAATCTCTTAACGGTTTCTTGAAGACCAACGAAAAATAACCTAACGAGTGAGGTGAGAAAAAGCAATCCGATTAGTAGGGACATAAATGGCAAAGGGACAAACTTAATATTGACAAAATTTTACTTCCTAAATCCTATAAAAACGTAATATACTTGAAGTGACGTCGGATAGATTTTCTAACAAAAAAACTTCGATACTTAAGTCAATGAAAAAAAAGGGAAAATATGATATAAAATCGACAAAAATAAAAGTTGAGTTCTCTAGATAACAAGAAACAGTTCGTTAACTTTTTACGTTATAGTGACTTCTTTTTATAGAGTTTTTGAAACTTTATTGATGTGATTTGTCATTAGAGAATGGGAATAATAATAATAAGACCCTTATTTCTTAAATAGTATGGCAGTCACCGTTTATAAATGAATGTGTTGACAGATTTGAAAGTTTCAGATCTTGCTAACGTCACATTATCAAACTCTAGTTAGAAGATGGTACCGTTGACCTTGATAAGTAGGACAGTGCCTTTTTTAATGCGTAATCTTGAATGTTCTTTGATCATTCCCCTTTTTGATACCTGTTTGGCAAAGCACCTGAGAGGGATGTCGGGAATCTCCAAGAGGTGAAAACCTGGGAGATGTGTTGAGAGTCCTTGAGAGATAGATGTTTGGGAGGTGTATCGGAAGTCCTTGAGAGATAGATGCCCGAAAGGTATGTCGGGACTCTTTAGGAGATAGATATCCAGGAAGTATGTTGGGATTCTCCTAAAAATAGATACCCAGGAGGTGTGTCAGAATTTTTTAAACGATAAATACCCGAAAAGTATGTCGGGAGGATTTTGAGGACTCCAAGTGTTTACTCAGAAAACTTTCTCGTGTTTCGTCAATTTCCCCCGAACAAATTCTAAAGTGTTAAATTAGCAAAAATTATTAAATAATCAAAATGACTCCTATAAAAATATTTAAGAATTGATTCATAAACTTAATAATTTTTTTTAATTCAAATAAATTTAAACAATTGTTGAGTATATAGATTATTCTAAGTTAATTTTTAAGTTATTTCAACAATTACAAAATTAATCTATATTTTGTCAATGTGAAATGTATCAGTTTAGTCATATATTAAACGTTTTATGTGTTTTGTTGAATCTTTATTTTATGGAATATAAAGTTTGTGAGAAATTATCTCTCATGAATTTTTGTTACATTTCAAAAAATTTATACAGGACGATGAAAAAATTAATTATAACAATTTTTGTTATATAATTTGTATTGACATTCTCTTTCTCACAATTTTTTTACTTTCTCACAAATTTTTTTCCTTTTTAATCACCCACTGTTTTTTTTTTTAATTTATTAAATTTTATAAATTATATAAAATTAAATTTAAAATATTTAAAGAAATTAATAAAAATATATTTGAAACAATATGAATTTATATTTGAAAAACAAAATAAAATTATAGAGAAGTTTTAAGATTGGACGTTCACTATCCTTGATGGCTTTACCGTCATATAATAAAAACGAATGATATTTTATTCCGTTACTTGTAACGTCATCGGATAGATACAGAAGTTGAGGTTATTCAGTGACATCATTGACATGTGTTGTCACGTGTTTGTTAGCAAATGAAAGGTTGTGTTGTGTATATAGAGTGTTGCATCAGGACTCGCGGATCGATGGGAAACGCCAAAAAGATTTTGCAGGCAAGCAGAGAAAGATGTTAGACAGAGTAGTGCATAAACAAGAACTTCGATTAAGATTACATTCTCTTGTGCTTGGATTGGGTTGGGCGTTAAAATTTTAGAATAAATTTGTTATAAGGAAATATAGAAGTAGAACATCAGTATTGGATTATTCTAATTAGGCGATAATTTTTTTTTAAATAATAAATAATTATTTAAATAATATGTGCATTGACATATATATCACCATTTATCTACCTAACTATTTTCTCGAATTAAAAATGTAGTTTACAACGTTATATATTATTAAAATTTGCAGTAATTTAATTTCCACATATAATTAAAGATATAAATACATAAAAAACACATTCATAAATTTACACAATCATCACTGCCGCTTTAGGTAATTGTACTATACACATTACATTTGATTATCTCAAATATTTCATTCTACTTGTGTTATGAATGATATTCATTAACTTCGTTGCATTGTGCAGTGACAAAACAAATTATATGAAAAATTAAATAGAAATGATAAGCAAAATTTTAACGGTACATTTGATCAGTAAAAATATGGGCATGGAGTTTCTCAAAAACAATTTCCACTGAAGAAAAGTCCACATCAAAACCATAACTCTGCCCTCCATACTGCACATATAAGGATTCTTTAGAAGACTTATAAACGGGGAAAATTTCCGAAATTTCTGGGAAATCTGAAGTTGGTGGTGATGGCACGTCAGCTTTTTTTGAAGAATAGTATATGTCCGCGAGAAGAAGCCAAACGAGATCAGAATCAATTGATGCAAGTCCACACAATGCATTGATAGATGCATCTCTAAGACCCACAACACCACTACAAGCTATTCCCACAACTAGACCACTGACCTTTTTGAGGACAACATCCAATGCCGAAGCACTGTTCTTATTTCGGGACAAATATGCAATCATATTGAGCAGTGCAGCCTGGACTTTCAAGGTCGAAACTTCTGCCAGAGAATCCTCCGAGGAGATGGAAGTGTTCCGGTATGGAAGGAGTAAAGGTGTTCTTTCTTCTTTAAAGTTGGTTTTTTTCTGGAAAGGAGATGTGGATAAAAGTTTCCAGAAATGGGGGCCATCGGTGTGGAAGCGGCGTGAAAAGAAATCTCCACCGCAGATTTGCACTACATTGCTTACCACGCTTAAACATCTCCGGACAGTCTGTTAAAATAATGATGACAAACGGTGCAATTAAGAATCTCATATTCAGGTCTAGTAAATGTTTAACAGTTAAAAAAAAATTATTACTCACCACAGGGTTTCTACTTTGTACACAGATAACCAAAAATGGCCACAATTTGTTCATAGCAGGAAGCAGTCGGTTCTCGACAGTCCCATCTTCAGTAGCTTCTAAATTGTCTTGAAGATGATACAATGAGCTTGACCGAAGCTCTTCTACAATTGCTTCTCTAGTTTCCTTTTCATGTCTATACGCTTCTTCCACTTTTGCTATAGTTGTAATGCTATCCTGAAAATTAAATATCCATAATAAAAAAACAAATATATGTATTCCCCTTATTATGCAGGAAAATGTGGCAGATTTGTTTTGTATTAATTTTTCTTCTTTTCCAATAAAATTTTGCTTTCAGTGTTGATTCAGCATCTAAAGTTTCATTTTCAAAAAATAAAATAAAATACATCAGAATAAACATGGAAAACAAGACACACAAAAAGGCACCTCTACTATATCCAAGGCCACCAAGCAAGTTGTTTGCTTCTCTGAGGCTAGAAGTGGGGTTGCAGTAGTTAAACACGAATGAGCAATCGAGCCTACTGTTCTTCTATATCGTTTGGAATCATTCAAGTTGAATAAAATGCTCTCCCATTGGTCTGCATACATAATATTATCACCAAAATAAGAACCAGCAGCTTATGTTTTATCACAAGGAATATCAGATGCTAATCACTTTGGCTAAGTAAACTAATCAAACATAAACATCCATTCAAAATTAGGGAGCAAAGCAACTACAGTATGCAAATAACTAAGCGGTATAATTGAATAGAATATACTATGAAGGTGGCATCAGCATACCAACAATATACAAAAACAAACTTTTAATTCTGGGGGAGAAATAATCAACTAATTCCATGCAAAACATACCAGTGTCATTATCATAATTTGATCCTGAACCTCGTTTAAATTCTGGTATTGCTTTATCTTCTGAGTCAGATATTTTGGACTGGACATAGATAAGATAAGATTCAGCTTGGCTTGGTAATGAAGCAGCCTCATGCTTTGATGCCTTCACTATTTCTGCTACAGCCTAAGGGTAACAAAATCATCAAAAGTGGGTACTAATTTTAAAATAGTGTGATTTATGCAGAAACATCTACCACGATTTAAAAAACATTGTCAAAGCTTCCAAAAATCTCATATCACCAGATTTGGTAATGATTTCAATGAGTTCTCAATATAAACCCATATTAGATGATAACATAAAAAATTCATTTCATATGATGTGCATGGTAAAATGAATGACCTTTAAGAAGGAAATGGTTAAATCAGGATGCCGATGCCTGCTAAGAATCTCAAGTGCCTCTGAAACTGAGCGCATCTGTGCAATTTAACAATTTAGACAACAAGAACCATAATAAGTTCCACAAAAAAAAAAAAAAAAAAGAGAAATGCTTTAAAACATTTATACATAAAACAATATTTCAAAACAAAAAAGTAAAAACATAAAGCCCCCAACAAAATAAACTAAAATGTATCTGAATTGCATAGATAATAAAATGTTATTGCTATGCTGAAGCTCAGAATCTCAGGAAGTTTGATATTTCTTATATTTGAACCTTGTAGATAAATCAACAATTCAACAAAAGAATAAGAAAAGGGATTATCATCTTCTGTTAACATCAAAAAAGTCTGGAAAGTTAATCAACCTGAAAAGCTAACAAAAACCAGGATAAGCCATACCGGTTCCTCCAGAAGAGGCAATATTTTATTAGCAACTCTGATATATGAAAGCATCGCAGCAAGCACATTTGGCACATGAGGATTAATATCTAAATGACGTAATTGGCGACATATAGAATCAATTACATAGTCTGCATTTGCCAAGACTAAGTGCCCAACCTGCAAAATGAATATAACTGTCATCAACTGCAGAATGCGCTAGTAAATAGAGATTATTCCATACAATCTCACCGTTGGATAGCCAGACGTAGCAGACAGAACATGCAAAACAGTGTCAGCGGCACTTCTGACTTGGAAGTTGGAACATATTAGATTCTCCAACAATAGATAAAGAGACAAATGAAGAAATCCACTAGAAGCAAAATCTTTCCCCAGGCACAGAGTAAAAATACCTATTCCATCAATAATAACCTGTTTGAGGAAGCCAAGGAGACAATCAATTTCACAAGAATGACAAATTAACAGAAGAGTACATGCACATTTTGGAAAGAAAAATCCATATTACCTGGTGTAGCATCGCAGTGTCATGGAAAAAGTGTAGAGTGACATCTTCAACTTCTTCATCAGATTGTATAAGCGAAGATTTGCGATCTATTGGAAGATCCCATACTTCAGAAGCCATATACTCATGCATGATTTTACCAACACAATCAATCAAGTAAGTTTTCGCACCCTTCCTCAGTTTAACTTTCCAAATAGAGTCATCAAGATTATAAGACAGCATAGCAGTCAATTTTGTATCTGATTCCTGAAATTTTTCCCTTGTTATCTTATACTTCTGAAACATTTTAGTGAATGTATCAACTGCCTCATCTGATAGACCAAATATCATCTCATTAATAATACATACAGCAGTGCTAGCCTGGTGCATTAACTGCCCCAAGCCAGTCCGATTATACCAAGATTGCCAGCTCTCTTTATTGTACTCCCTTACCCGAACCTCAGCAACCAACTTACGTAGGTAACTTAGTGGTATATCAGTAACAACTGACAAATGCCCTTCACTTTCAAAGTCTAGCAACAAGGAACAGTTGATGTGAGTACAGAAAATGAAAGAGAAATGTTCAATTGGAAAAAGAAATGAACTTCAAGAGTTGATATAACCTGGCATTAAAGATAAACCTACAAGTCTGAGTGTTCCAGCAAGAGCCTGGTATAGTTTCTGACAACCAACAGAAACAAACCATGGGGGTGTGCGTGGGAGTTCATATATCTTCTGCATGGTCTCCTGTGGCTGTTGTATTGTTTTTTGCTGAACATCCGCTAACTTCGAAATACCAGATGGAACAGAACTTATGAAGGTTTGGTCATTATCAGTCAAGTGAGAACCAGCTTTCAGCTCGGCAATAGAGTGGAGGAATCCCGCAGAGGATGGCCTTGATAAAATAAGCTTGTCAAGAGAATCGGTAAACCCTGTATTCTGACTAAGACAGATGGCAAATACATCCAAGAACCTAGCAGCTGTCACCTATGCACTCCATACAAGAGAGCATTGTGAATTTTTTATTCAATACAGAATAAAATCACAACTTGCAATGAGAAAAACGTAGCATTTGAAACAATCTGAGGATGTTATAAGTGAATATATCACAATTCAGTTTAGAAACTAATGAATTTCTAAAAAAAAATTGTTTAGAAACTAATGAGGAACAGCTTCAATATTTAGTCCAAATATCATACCTTTCTCAGTTAATATTATTACTGCTATTGTAAGAATTTATGCCTAATCCGCAGAATATCACAACCTATCAATCATACTTTGCTTCCTAGGGAACAAAAATATAAATAAAATTGGCGAATAAAAAAAATCCGAAAAAAATTTCACTTGAAATACAAAAGATAGTTCAACCCTGAATAAAGAAAAAAAACGGAAGCAAACACATACAGGTGATTGAAGTTGATCCAACATAAATTGAGGACCAGAATAGTAGATGACAACAAGTAGTTTCTGTGCATGTGAAAGAGCAATTGATTCCTCACTCCCAAGCACCAATTTTGGAAGCTTATCAATGAGCCTGCTCAGGCAAACATAAGCTAGTTCATATACCTTTTAATAGAAGATGTACCCTTATAGCCTAACAGTTCCAAGTCCAATTTCAGATAAAGCACAAACCTGCTAAAAATATCAGAAACATCAAGTTTCACATGCTGATTTCCACTAAAACGAAGTAAATATTCTAAAAACTCCTGGGAAGCTGCAGAAATCTCTTCGTAATCATCAACAACCAAGACACATAAGCACTCCTGCATGAGGTGCAGCATAAAAATACATCAAAAATAAATACTCATGCAGTTATGGAAAGTAAACGATTCATTAAATTGCTTCACTTCTCATAATCAGAACAAAAATAAAATAACTAATTCTGGCTCATAAACAAGTTGACAAACTAAAATGTTTTTCCAACCTCAACAGGGGAAACATGATTAAACACACAACACCACCAAGAATATGGTCATTGCCTAGAGATCACTTTAAAATACCCAAGTAATACAATTGGCAAAGCGTCAGATACCTTTTTCAATCACACAAGATTGACAAGCAAGGAAAAGATATAGGATACCTTTATGGTCACACATGCATCTAACCTGTGTGACAACAGAAAGTTTTTCCTAATCCGTCACACATCCACTCCTTCCTCAGGCTGTTGATAGGCCTCGACACTTATGAACACATATACCACTACCAATATTGCGACACTTATGAACAGCTATACCACTCTGACTTTTATAATGCCCCTAAATTTACTTCATCAAACCAACCGCCAATACCAATGAACAAAATTTCTGAATATACACAAGTACTCATATTCATAATGTGAAGGCTAGTTGCACAAACTTCAGAGGACTTCTTCACAAGTTCCTAAATTACTAGAATATTTGTATAATAATCTCTCAACAGGATCACCCATTTACACATCCATTAAATATAACTGTCACTAGCCTTAAGGGTAAACATAATATTAAACAAGTACTGTAGTACTAGCAAATAGGTATGATATAACACAAATCCTTTAGCAGACGCAAATAGTATACACATGATAGGGAATGGGCGTGTGTATTTATTAATTCTTTATCACAGCGTACCAAAAGCATCAATCTGCTCTCCTTTAGCGTGAAGCTGCACTTTGATAGCAGTCCTCGTATTGCAGCAAGAAGTCCTTCTCTCACCTTCATCGCTGGATGAAGGCAAATCTGATAAACATGTGAAAGATTATTTCTACAGAAAGAATTTAAGCGGTTTGGATGACAGTATTATAGCCTTAAGGATAAAAAATACCAAATCAGTTACAAGAACATACATGAGGAAAAGTTGCACATAATAGCTTATTCACATGACTAGAGGTTTTCTCAATCCAATCTTTTGTGCGATCCACATGCAAGGATCCTAGTCCCTTTCCGGAATCAGCATTCTGCTCTTTAAACCCTGATTTGGGAGTAAGTATGTTTACCAATTCACCACTATTATCTTCTTTTACAATTGCACTCTGACCTTGAGCTTTAATGGATATCTGACGGAGTTCCTCCAGAAATGAAGTAGAAGCATAGTTCTCAGAATCCTTACCACTTAAGAGAGTTTTGGGGACATCAAGGCAAGATAAATTAACATCATCCTGGAGGACTATCATAAGATACTCAGCTAACCCTCTAATTGCTTGATCAATAGCTTCCACAGATCCAGCAGCCCCACTTATCATTGTTTTTGATATGTGCAAAACTTTGGTAAATTGACTGACAACACCGGGTAAGAAGAAAGCCAATGAATCTGCTGTACCAACCTGGAAAAGGAAAACCATAATAAAATCAGTCCACTCTTTCATCGACAAACAAGCTTTTTGCTCATAAGAAGCTAGAGTAGGAATTTCATCAATCAAACAAGACAAGCTAACATACTTCTGATTCCACAGACATTTTCTACTAGAAGAATGATAATGTTATTAAAAATGTTTAAAAGTGCAAATCATCTCATCAAGAACACAATGGAAAAAGTAAAATAATCTCAACCCATGAAAATTCTACCTTAAAAAATAGGATAGATCTGCTTCAGATGTTAATTGTGAAGTGCTTTTCATGATAGGCAAGTAAATTGAAATGAAAAAGAATCTATGAACCCTCAGAAGTAAAAGCATAAGTCTTAGACCAAAATGCCTAACTGTTTCCCTTTGCTGACTATTTCAGAATTACCTTAGCAACAAGAACACGTAGGGTCAAAAAAGCTTCAACACGGAGTTTCCCACTTCCTCGATGACCGCGTGCTGCCTCAGTATCTGCAGCCTTTTCACAAACCCCAACATTAGTTCGATAAAAAAAAACAAAAAAACAAAGGATGCAAAACAGCGAAACAAATGCAAATGAAGTATTCCAAATGAATCGGTTATCATAGAAAAAATATAATAATAAAAATAATTTAAAAAGCAATGTACTTTGAGAAGAAGTGATAGCCAGTGTCCAACAGCAGCCGAAGCATTTTGTGACAGCAAAAATGCTACCAAGCATTCTCCTGACTCTGAAGCTCTAACAATTGATGTTTGAAGGGTTTTGCCCTCTAAAAGCTCTGGCAAACCCAAAACTTGTTTACATGAGCAAAAGTTATCCGAGCACAAAGGTAAACTCAAAAGCATAGCCCTGAAACACTTGAGAACCCCTTCACGAAACTCTTCCGAAGCCTCGGATGGAGAAAGCAGAGCTGCATATGTCAATTTTTTCATCACCACAACCATCTGCAGTAGCAAATAATTACCCTCGTGTTAATACTTCAAACAATACACCGAGGATTATTTGATGTCTAGCAATTAGATGATTTAAAAAAAAAACATAAATTGATTTAAATTCATAGCAACCTGATCAACAGAACCCACAAAACACGTGCTCAGAAGTTGTTCCAAACACTTGATTACTCCTTCGGCTACTCTATCGCTCACTTTACAATTCGTTTTACTCTCTTCCTTCGAAGCGCTTCTGCATTCAACTGCGGCATCAAGCAGAAGCATCAACGGGAACAACGTGTAGCTAAAACACATACATTTAAATTTAAATTAAGATTAAATTTTACATAGCTCAAAAGATAAAAACTTTAACGAAAATAACGTTTGGAAGTCAGTCAACTTACTCTAAGAATGGCTGAAGATATTGTGGAGAAGATTTTTGGAGGAAATTGAGGAGTAACGGGAGAGAAGAAGAGCTTTTGTTAGGGTTTTGGAGAAGTTGCAGAAGCTCTAAGTTGTATGATTTCAGCTCTGAGAAAGTACTTCTTTTTTCTTCCGGTGACAGTTCTACGGCGAAACCATCGGTCATTTTATCGAATTCTCGTTCTTCTCCCATTTTTCTATTGGAAAACAGTACCGAGAGAGGGCAAAGGGGGACGCGCGAAAGTGGTTATCGAAAATGATAGAAGAAAGAAATAGGGGCGGATTAGCCATTTTGAAAACTGTTAAGGGGTGAAAAGGTAATTGAACGATGACATTATCTTTAGCCCATTAAATTGGACCTTTAGATAATCCAGTTTTAGTTCTTTGGGCGAATATTTAAGCCTGCTCAATATGTCTAAATACATCTCGAATTTCAACCCAACTTCATATACAACAAATGGGCCAAAAAGCCCAATAAAAATACAGCCAAATCAAAATTTTCTCTAATTTTGTAGAGAAATAAATAGGGGCAATTTTTTATATAAGAGTCCTAGTGTTTACTCAAATTTTCGTTTAATTTGAGAAATATATATATATATGTTAATATTTTACTTAATAAATATTTATGCAATAAAACCATTAGGGATATTTTATATATATATATGACAATATTTTACTCAAACAGTCTATTTATGCAATAAAACCATTAGGGATATTTCATTTAATATCTTAATTATCAATCCTCAAACGCCTCAACTTTAGTTAAGAGTCAATATACAACCTCCACATTAGGTTCAATATTAATACATGATTAAATAAATTGTCTAAGTATCTCACATTATTATATTAATCCTTTTAAAATAAATGCTAGATTTAATTTTTATTTATGCAACCAACTAAAAGGAGTAGTTATGATATGTCTATCTCACAAGTACAAAAACACAAGGACAAATTTTTCATTGATAGTTAGGATGCCTTTTTGTTTCACATTTAACTTTTGCTTTAGGGCAAGTCAAGAGTAAGTAAAAAGAGAAGGGTAAGATTTGTACTTTCAATACCACTATTCCTCATCCTTAAATATTCAAACTATAGGATCCCAAGAAAAATAATTTATAAAAAAAATAAAAAATTAATGGTTGTTAGAGGAGAAATCACCGACCTTCTGACTATAATTTATAGTCATAATTTCTACAGTTAAAAAAATTTATTGTACTCTGAAGGTCATGTATAAGTTCAAGGTAAGTTTACCTAATACTATATAGATTAGAGAAAAAAGGTTGGTTGATTTTTAATTTTTCTTTTTTTTTTTTTACTTGTGAAGGGTTTTGCTTAAAAATGTTCTTAGAGTATTTATTAAAGATTTTATATTTATTATTTATGATAATTTTTTTAATTTAATAATGTAATTAATAAATGCCTTTTGTATGTTAAAAATTGTAAGTTACTAAATATAATAAGCGTAAGCCAAACTTTTCATTGAATCAATATAGATTATTTATACCCAATTAAATTATCATAATTATTGAAACACCCTTTAAAAGCAATAAATTAAATTTGATTAATATTTTGCTAAATTATCAAATTACAAATATCAATTCTTCAATCATCTGCATTTTGGGTTTTTGTTGCTTAAGCTTATTGCCAAAACTTGTATGGCTTCGAATTCAAAGCTATAATTAATTTGCAATCAACGATAGGTATCTATTTCTATGATGCATATTTTTTCTTCTGTCAAGAAGTCGTGATCAGATTAATTAAAACAAAGTCTGAATTTTTGAACTCTTATGTTAAAATTGTCAATGTGAAAGGTTAATTCACCTTATCTAGACTCTAAATGAGGTTAGGGAAAAAGACTAACCATGGTAGTTACACCATACACATATGTTGTTAAGAATTGGGCATTAATTTTGGTCACAAATTTTAGAGGATGAAAAACCCAAATGAAACTCATAAAGCATATCATTCACATTGACATAGTCTTTCTTCTTCTGGAAATTTTTTTTTTTTCATTATCAATAGATGTCAATCACCTGAACCAGAAAATTTCTTTCTTCAAAATACATAGAGATAAATACATTGAATTTAATTATAATATTAAATTTGTAATAAAGTGTTTTTTCAAATTTTTTATTAATTTTTTGAATTGTACGGTAAAAGGTGATAGATTAGACATTATATTTAAAATTTTCAAATTTCAAATTAAATTTTTTGAATAGATTTAACCGACATACATATCGTTATCGTACAGTGGATCCCATTGGAGTTGAATCTTCAAAAACCAAAATGTTAAAGCGACAGAATTAAAAAACTAAAATCTTTTTTAAAAAATTTATAAATGGGAGGAGAAAATATTAATATTTTAAAATTATAGAATTAAAATCTAAAAATATTTACTTTATAGATTAAATTTATAAATATATACTAATATGATTATTAAAAATAAATTTATTATTTAATGTCTTGATTTTTAGACAATCTATATTTCGTTTTTAAATTTCAAATGGGTTCAAAATTTTCAATTCTCTCGTGGGAGTTTCAACCTCCAGAAACCATGAAAATTATACTAAATAGAAAATTAAAATAATTATAAAACAACAACCACCCACTAAAAAAATGTTTGAAAGATGAAAAATTTTGCTTTCACACTTGGATATACAAAAAAGTTATTTAAATTTTTTATTAATTTTTAAATTACACGGTGGAAAGTGATAGATTAGTCATTATATTTGAAAATTTCAAATTTAACATTAAATTTTTTGAATAGTTTTAACCGTACATATTTTTTCGTACGGTGGGTCATGTTAGAGTTGGAATCTTCAAAAATGGAAATGGTAAAATGATAAGTCTTTAAGGATATATGACTTGTTGATACAATAGCCTTAAATTTGATCTTTAAATTTTAGATATGAATTTAGAAAGTATATTTTTTATAAGAGGATGAGTCAATATATAAATTTTACTCGATTTAGGTATCGTATTGACTTTATGAACCAAATTTGAAGCTAAGTTATAATATCTTTAACTCAATTTTAAGTTTAAACATGGTAAGCTATTCTCACATATTAAAAAAAAATTAGAAAACCTAATTTTTTTTCTAAAAATTTATAAATGTGAGGAGAAAACATTAATATTTTAAAATTAGAGAATTAAAATCTAAAAATATTTATTTTATAGGTTAAATTTATAAATATATACTAATATGATTATTAAAAATAAATTTATTACTTAATTCCATAGGTTTGGCTTGATTTTTAGACAATTCATATTTCATTTTTAAATTTCAAGTGGGTTCAAGATTTTCAATGATCTCATTGGAGTTTCAACATCTAGAAACCTTGAAAATTATGCTAAATAGAAATTTAAAAATAATTATAAAACATCAACAACCCACTAAAAAAATGTTTGAAAGATGAAAAATTTTGCTTTCACTCTATGATATACAAAAAGCTTATTCAAATAAATGTAAGATGAATACATCAAATCCATCATACATCATATATAAAAACGTAGTTAAACTTAACATTAAAATTATATGTTAGAAACACTCAACGGTATTTGTATGCCCAAGTAGTCAATTTTTTGACATTTCTAAAACTATAACTAGTGGCTAGTATGATATATAATTGTAATATATTTTCAATCATTCAGAAAACAGAACTCTCTGGTGAAGTATTCCACAATTGAAAATAAGTGATTCCAGGGTCAACTTCTGGTTTCAGCAGAATCTCATAAGTCTCTGGATTTGTTGCCTCAGTTGTTTCTGCTGCCATTTTTTTTGAATTTTCTTTGTTTTCATTTCCTGCTGCTTCCAGACCCAATTCATTTTCCAAGTATTCAAACCATATCCTGCTTTCAACTTCTCTGTTTTTGTTTCCTGCTTCTCCAAAACTTGATGAACTCTGGCTTGCCTCAACTTCATTTGATTGGATTGGTCCTAAGCTATCTAACATATCCCAGAAATCAAAATCAGATTCAAATGGAATTTCCATCCCATATTCTGAGAAAATCTCTGGTTTATTAACCTCTTCTAAATTGTTCATACTTGTACCAAAAATAAATTTTTCACTGAACTCAAAGTTCGATGAACCCATTTGCTCTTCTGGCATTGTGGCATCAACTTGGCAAGAATTTAAGACTATCGAATTATCCGAAGAACATGAAGAACTCGATAATTCTTTTATGATGTTCATCTCCTTGGTCGCATGGATTTTATTCGATTCCTCTGTTTCTGAATTTTGCACTACGTTTTCTGATAGTGTCTCGCTATCTTTTAATTCACGAGACTTCTTCGGGGCGTACTTGTGACGTCCATCAAGTTCAGTATCAGCATTTCTTTTTCCTGAAGACACACTTGTGCTAGAGGAAGAGGAGGAAGAAGAAGTTAAGGAGGATTCTCTTAAAGCCAATTTTTTCTTCAAATGAGTGTTCCACACATTTTTAATCTCATTATCTGTTCTCCCTGGTAAATAAGATGCAATTTTCGACCACCTGAAATCAATGTCATATATTCCGTTAGCTTAAATATTACATGAAAATAATCCTCAAAAAAAATAAAAACCAAAAAGTTGAGCTTACTTGTTTCCCAACGTTTGATGTACTCTTATGATTGTTTCTTCTTCCTCTTGTGTGAAGTTCCCCCTCTTCACATCTGGTCGCAAATAATTAATCCATCGAAGACGACAACTTTTACCACATCGCAAGAGTCCTGCATACATTGACAAAAGAATTAATCCCGGCTCCAAGAGTCCTTTTCAAATTAAGGACTTCTACTTAACCTCCAAGTAAATCTTGGTATCAAACAAGCAGAAGGACAGAGACTAATTAACTAACAGAAGATTCTTGGCACTGTGATGTAACAAACATTTTCAGAACTTTAATGGCCTGAAATTTTAGGTATAGAAAAATTCATAACTTTCCAGATGTTGACAAATTTAAATTTTGTTTCTACTATTTAGGCCAATGCAGGAAGAAATTATACTATTAATTATTGCTAATGCATGTTTGCCAAATGACCTCATTCTTGATAAGGATGACAACTCAAAGGCTACTTCGGTTAAAAAAAAGATAATTACAAAACACTTCGGGATGTGTCTGATTTTGGTTGTTGCCATAGCAAATCCAAGCAGGTGATTGGCTAATACACGATTAAGATAATGTACACTTGTCAAGATCTTAAGCGTAAAGCTTAGATAGGAGAAGAATAGATTCTACTTATTTCAGAAAAATTTGAGATGTTTTGCAGAGAGGTCATTTTCCCTATTTGGTGTGACATTTAAGATGGTTTTATATAAATCTTTAAAATTCGATTATTTTTCCTTTTAAGCAAAGACAATAATGGTGAGAACCTGGAAGGATTCGGTGTACCATATATGCATTATACAATAGATAGTAAGAAATTACAAACAAAAAATCCCTAATGATTTCCAATATTTTTAGGCTCAAACGTTTCAAAGTTTGTCTTCTTATTGCGGTTAGGTGAACACTCTGTGTTTACAGTCAACAAGCAATGAAACAGTGGACCAAATTGTTTGGTAAAAAAATTGTTTAAAAGAATCCAATATGAATTAAACGAAGTCTTTTTTCCGATTCTGATCTGACCAGGAATTGAATTTCAGCGTTTTTACAGAGTTGAAAGATAATGAAAAGATATAAAAGATTAAACCCAGTCAGTAATGGGGATGTAAATTAAGAAGAACTTGATTTTCTGTCATGATAATTATAGAATCTGGGAAAATTTTACAACTATGGAAACTGATGGATCAGAAATATTCTTTCGTGCATGCAAAGCATTTTTTTTCCTGAAAAATCTGAAGTAAAATCACAATCTGTAAAGAGAAAAGAAGAGAAAATAAAATTTATATACTTACCAGCTTGTTTAGGAAGAGCTCTCCAATTTTCATGTCCATGTTTTTGAATAAAAGTTATGAGTTTCAAATCTTCTGCAGGATTCCATGGACCTCTCTTCACTTTACTCTTATCACAACATGGAGCTCTTCCTTTCCCCATATTTGATCTCTCTCCTTTTCAGGTTTTCTGAGCAAAACTTCAGAAATTTTCTCGCATATATATAGGAAAACTTTCTGGGAAAATAAGATGAGCAAAGATGGCTGTACTTATGCCGTGAACTAGGACACCCATATATAGCAATAGACAGAGAAAGATCTCCAAAAGAGATTACTTAATATCTAAAAAAATAATCCCATAAATTATTTTTAAAAAACATTTATTATTATTATTGACTTGTACTGCTACAGTTTTCTTAGGTTCACTGAGTTTGTTTCCCTGAAGTTATCTGCTTGTAGTTTACAATAGATTCCCACGAAAAATCATTGAATATTGTTAAATGTGGAGGGGGAGTGTCTTCGTCAATTCAGGTTGAAATCTGAGCTATCCATCGGCAATTATTATGACATAATTTTGTCATTTTTATGAGGTCATATAAATATTTTTTCAAATAATATTTTATAAAAAATAATAATTTATTTAATAAAATCTCAATAAATGTCTTGTGTATAAAACATCCAGATTGTGGATACTTCTATAAATTTAGTGCATTCTTTTTATGGAAAATCTTTTGCATCCTTTTAATTTTTTTTATTTTTCTTTTTAAATTTTGGTATGCTCTAAAACAAGATGGCTTGCCATTTTAAGTTAGTTTATTATTTTATTACAAAATATATAACAAAAAATTTTAAGAATAAATTATTGGCTTTTTTAAGGGTATTTTTACAATCTTAAAAATTTTATTTCAAAATAAGTCTCCCCTCTTTTGTATACTTTTTTTTTGGTATACGTAAAAACCCTAATTTATTGAACCGAAGACAAATACCAATTGAACTGGTCTATCGTTACTTGTCGGAGAGGTAGTTCAGATAAAACTCATGACCCAGTGCTCTAGACACTTCAATAGGGAGAATAATGGTGGTGAAAATCGAACCTAAGACACGAAGTCCGTACAAATTATCCCCAACCATCATGCCACCCTTTCGGGGGTTCTCTTTTGCATACAACACCTACAAATCCCATTCTTTAATGATGAATGTTTGCAAGAAACAACAACAATATCTATAAGTACACACTTAATTCAAAGAGGAAAAAAAACACAAAAAAAATGAAGAGGGCTTACAGTTCATTCTCTTATTCTCTCTTTCTCCTTTATAAAAAACAACGGTAATCGTAAGTTTCTATAGCCTAAGTGCATGCAAAAATTTAAGTTTTTAAGTATGACATACTTAGAATAAGCATATATCAATATATATGAATTAAAAGATTAGGTTTTTAATTTTTCTAACATTTTTCAAGCTTGAATTTGGTGAATCTAGTTATGAATACTTGTAACATCTTTAATTTATACCATCCAAACATGTACGAAACTTGAAGAAATAATTTTCTTCATGAAAAATTAAAGAAAATATGAGTTTTTCTCACCATCTCCCATTTGGCCGAATTTTACGAACTTGAAAATGATATTTTTGCTTCATTTTTCTTTTATATTCATACATGATAATTATTAAAAATTTGACCAATCAAATTGCTCACACATGAGCTAATCAACTTACACCATATATTAATCATTTTATCAAATAAAATAAAACGAAAAATATGTAATTATCTACTTCTTTAACAATTAAGGAAATTAAATAATTAATGAAAATTTAGCTTAAAAATTTGAGTATTCATCCAAAAAATTCTAATAAAATCTAACAGTGACATACTCTATTCTTGATTTTGATTCTCTCTTATCTAATTTTAGATTTGACTCAGATTTAATTCTTCTTGTTCATCTTTGAGTCCTATTTAAATAGGAATAAATGACTCATCAATTAAAATTTTCAATCGATAGATATTTAATTCGGAAGTTTGGGTATACAATTAAAACCTTATGGACACTTCTCAAAATTAAACAACTTTTATCCAAAACTTATCAAATTACTTAATAATCATCAATACGGCTCTATTTAACCAATGATACACCTGAATATAAGATTTTTAAAATAAAAAAAATATATCCTTCTAGGGTAAAATGACTAAAATGCTCCCTGAACTCGATATATGAGATATTACAATAAAGTTGATAGTAATATTTGAATTGTAATGGTTAATTTGATACCAAACTCGTATCTTTAATTCTACTCCTCGATTCTATAATTGTAAAAATCCCATTTGTGCTTTTATTAAAATTTCTTCATTATAAATCTTTTAAAAAAAATAATGGTAAAATATCATATATATATACACACACACTATAATTTTTAAAAATTACAGATACTTCTCATTTTTTTTGTACAAATACCTCTTTAAGTTTGAAACCGATGATAAATATTTTTTATAATGTCACACCTTGATCATAGGAATTAGGCCACATGACAATCCTAACGAATCCAAGAAATATATCCTATTAGTTAGAACACATTTTTAGGATACATAAGTCAGCTGAAAACCCGCTTTTAAAAATTTGATCTTACATGAAAACTTTAAGTTTCTCAAAATACAACTCCTTAACAATATTCGCTCTCTAATCGATAAATCAAAATCATAGAATCAAGCATCAATGCTAAAATTTAATGATTTAAAATTTAAAATCAAATATATATGATACATAATCAATCCAAAGTATACTCAATCGAGTCAAACATAATAAACAAAACTATTCATTACAAAGTTGTTTTCAATTTCAGTATACTAACTATGCGAAACTAAACTGAGTCGAGTACTTGATATGATTTTACCCTAAGATTGCTCTTACTTAACCACACCTTATATTCAATACAAACTATAACTTGAAATGTGTGAGTGGGGTGAGTATCGGGAAATACTTAATGAGTGAACAAAAAATTAAAATATTAAACATTTGAATATGTATCTATATTTTCAAACCATTTGAAATACTAACAAATCATATATATATATATAAACCATAAAATAATATATAAGTTTTTTATTTTAAAACAAAATACCTTTCACTAAGGGTAGCCTCATGTAGGCAATATGATACCTTAACAAACTAATTTATAAACTCAAGTGTAATATAAAATATAAATGAAACACCCCGTGTTCCTGTGTAAGGGCATTTTCGCCTTTTCGATGTTGTGCACCCGAGTTCGTTAAGGATTTAGG
>JAVXUL010000021.1:11772772-11798952 GCA_035590515.1 Trichilia minutiflora | reverse complement strand
AAAATCATATTAGATCTTGTTCTTTAATTACTGCATGTAATTAGCTTAACTATATCTTGTATACTTTTGGTGACTGACTTTAAGTTGATCATATGTTGGTGTATTGCAGGAGCCAATACCTGTTACACAACTTGTAAGGGAAACAGCTGCTGTTATGCAGGAGTTCACTCAGTCAGGGTAATTGTACTTTGCTTGTGAATTAATATTGTTTTCTTTGACATATTACTTATATGAAGTTAATCTAGCCCATTTATACTTATAACTTGTTTGAGACTTGTTTGTGGCAGTATTATTTCCCACTGATAGAAGAAAGAAAATTATCTGGCTTGTTTATTATTGTACTTGTGTGAATTTTTATCTGATAATTGGAATTTGTGTAGTAGAAATAAGAGTAGGCTGACCCATTTGCATATTAAAGTCAGCAAATCACTGAACAGAAATGTTTCTTCCTTTTCTTTCCTATTGCTAATTTATTTGTTTCTTCCTGTTAGTGGTGTGAGACCATTTGGAGTCTCACTGCTGGTTGCTGGTTTCGATGACAAGGGTCCACAATTATATCAGGTATGTATCACTTGTCCATATGCAGTATTATGTCTATGTTTCAGCCCGTGGTAACCACCTTTGTTACATTTACAATGAGCCCATATCAAATGTGTGTGTCACTGGAAATATTTGAACGGTGCATCTGGTGTGCTCCTCAACCATATAGCTGCCTGATTCAAACTGGATTCTATATTTGAAACATGCATGCTTCATTGGATATTTCTTTCTAGTTTCGTATTTCACTGCAAGTTTTTGCCAAAGAAATCATCAATATATAAATTTTATTTCTCAGGTAAGTAACAGTATGCAAAACCTTAACTAGTTTTTATGATGTGAATTTTGTCTAGGTGGATCCATCAGGCTCATATTTCTCTTGGAAAGCTTCAGCAATGGGGAAAAATGTTTCTAATGCAAAGACATTTCTTGAGAAAAGGTTAGTGTCATATTGAACACTTCTAGTGAATCCTTCTCGATCGATCTTTATGAACCACAGAGCCACCCATTGCCATGGAACTTTCCTCATTGATTTTCTCGTGTGTTATTAGTTACCACTCCTTGATCACTTATACCACCCATAACATTCGATTACATTTTTCAACTGAAATTGAATATTACCACTGAAATGGCATTTTACTTAAAAGATGGTGTTAAAAAGGACAATGATCCCAAGTACCACTTGTTTAACTGTTTCTGGAACATGAAAGCTATTTCACTGCAAGTGTTCCATCCAATCTTTGTGTATCTATTGTGTACTTGGGACTCCACTCATGTTATTTTTTGTACTTGGAGCTTGGAACTCGTATAAATTTAGTTCAATCTTTGGGAAGTTTTGTTATTTGTCAATCCTTGAATCTCCTCCTATTGTGATGGAAATCATATTAGTAGGCCTCCTATCTTGTGAAATAAGGCAATTCCCAGTTTTTGCTAATGTTGTACCTGGCCAAATTTTTCAGTACTAATTTTGAAAATTCTTCGATTGTCTTACAGGTATACAGAGGACATGGAGCTTGATGATGCTGTCCATACAGCTATATTGACACTGAAGGAAGGGTATGCTTCTACCTTCTGTTTCTTGTATTTGATGCGAAAACTTTTTGTTTTTAAGAATTATGAGGTTCCCTTTTCATGAATGGCATTGAAGAGGCTCATGCTACCTATATATTCTATCATTAGTTTTATCATGAAGTTATATTCAACCAACATAAGCTTAAAAAGGGTTCTAACGTTGCTACTTGGAAAGTTGGACAATTAACGGTGTCTATGTTGTGTTATAAATAACCGAAAGCTGGGTCCATGTTTCCTAACGGTGTCTATGTTGTGTTATAAATAACCGAAAGCTGGGTCCATGTTTCCTATTCCATTCTATTTATAAAGATTGGATGGGAAATCAGTCTTCTTATTTCATGGTTCATGCATTTATGCAACACAATATTTTAGGAATGGGGGTTGATTCATCATCGCTGGTTGTCTAAAATAGCTTTATTTTTTCTGTGTTGTAGGTTTGAAGGGCAGATTTCTGGCAAAAATATTGAGATTGGAATTATTGGGGCTGACAAAAAATTTAGGCAAGTTGCTCTTTGACCTTTTCGATATGGGTACTGATTGATTGTTTTTGTGTATGCATGCACACGGTTTTCACACAGGCCATATTTCTAAATTTTAAACCATACATTTTGGTAAGTAGAACATATGGTAAGATATGCGACCTGATTCCCAGGTCAGCATTTATTGGTACTTTTGGCATATATTACATCAATACAATGAACTAAAGATGCCCAGATATAGAGGTTTGAAAGAAACAAAATCGGAGGAAAACCTTTCAATTCATTTTATACTTTGAGAATGTTAAACTCTTTTAATTGAGAAACAATTCGTTAATCTCTGTACTCTTGTACGGAGATTTTTCAATCAAACATGTCTTGGTGATTTGCTTTGGGCTTTATATGAGACCAAAATCAATAGGAAACTCAGAAACCCTGAAAATTTAGCTTTGACGCCAAATATCAAATCCATCTCATTGTTATGGTGAAAGTTAACAGATGCTTTTGGCTGATATTTTCTTTTATTGTGATTGTTTTGGTTCAGAGTACTGACTCCAGCTGAAATCGATGATTACTTGGCTGAAGTGGAGTAAATTGCTTTTCATTTGTTGAAAAATGCAGAAATGGTGTCAAAATGGAAGTACTATGAGAGAATAAATTTGATAAAACTCAAGTGCTAAACAATCAATATAGACTTTAATTTACCTGAGCAGTAGTGAAACTATTTGTAATTTTGATGAAAGAATTGGAGATTTTCTTCATTTTCTTCTTCTTTTTAAATCACATTTGAGTACTAGTCCTTTTTCTCTAAATGAATCATGGTTTAAGGTTCTAATATTGTCCTCTCATAATCTGTTATTGGTTCCGTGTAATACTACCACCCATTAATTTTTTTTTTCAAATGACCGTGGCACGAGTCCAGTGTTCATGAAATGTACTTAGAAATATTAGGACTGAAATAACTATCTGAAATGGATATAAAACCAATGAATTGCTTTCAAGATTCTTTTTCTTGATATAAAACCAAGGCCTGTTTATTCGAAGTTCCAGAAAACAAGTTCTATATATATTTTCGTTATCAATAGTCAGAGCAAGAACACTCACCGCCACTTAAATGGTGAAAGCGGCAAGGGTCTCGCAATATGATTCTTGGCCAAATGATTTTACTGATGAATTTGTGAACTGAATGGCAATCATTGCAGACGCGAAGATTCTTGAAAATTCTGACGGTTGAACCTTCAAGAGTATTTATGAAGCAAAATGCAAGTGCAAGTCTCTTGCTTTGATTCCAAAGATTATGCTTTTCTGTTCTTCATCTGTATCTTGCAATGCATAGCTTGTGTCAGGAGCATAGCCAGCTTCTTTAATCTTTGCATAAATCTGTTCAGTATCCGGATGGGATTGATCTCTCATTCCAAATGAATTTATGCAGTCTTTCAACTTAACCCAACTGCACGCCAGCTTCTTTTTTATACTTTTTGATCCCATTTGTTCTCTTATGTTTTCTACTTCCATCCCAGAGTAGTCCCAAAGAACATTCGAATAAAGAACATACTAGAATCCAACTCAAGAAGACAATCTGCAGCTTTCCTTGCAAGCTGCTGATTGCCATGAATTTTCCATGAAGCAAAGGAGCTCCAGCACACAAGGTCATTTGGTTGAACTGGCATTTCATTGATGGAAGTTACATAACATACTAGTTCAATTTCTAGATGAACCACCTCGGATTTGTTTCATAATGGGTTACCCTGTTGAGTGAACCTAAATACACTTGTTCAATGTCAAATACATCTATCTTAACCTGTTTCAGTCTCGTTCAATAAATGGACCGAAAAGCCCAATAAAAATGTGGTCAGTCTAATTTGTCCCTAAAGGCAAGTTTTTATAAAGAATCCTTTTTTTTTTTTAATACGTAACTGTATTAATTTATTTATTTAAGATTATTTATTTTTTAATTTAATAAATTTTTTAAGCCATTTTTGGTTTAATAAAAACTTTTTTTTTTTACTTTTTGTCTGAATTTTAAAAAATTTTATGGAATATATTTACAAAATATCATTATCTAATTATTTTATTTACATCCTTATCCATATAACAACTTAACTTTTTATTTTCAAAATATAAGCATTTTTTTATTAAAAATTTGATAAAATAAAATAATAAAATTATTTTTTATTATTTTATTTAATTTTAATTTAGATTTATCAAGTTATCTTATGAATAAAAAAATGTATCTATCTATTTTTATAATATAAGAAATTATAAAAAATTTAAAATTTTATATTCAAATCTCAAACAAAAACAAAATAAATAGATTATTCAGATTGAGACATTCAAATCTATTTAGAATTCATATGTTTTAGACATTCAGTTAAAACAATACTTTCTAAATTTGTCTATTTAAGGTAAGTGAATTTTTTTTTTAACTTAATAGACTTTTATGACACTTTTTACTTAATTAAAAAAAATTTAGAGATTTTTTTAAAAATCCTAATACTTAATTGTCTGAATTTGTTTATTTAAAATAATTAAAATTATTTATTTTAATTTAATAAACTTTTTAAAACAATTTTTGCTTAATAAAAAATTAATTTTTTTTATTTTTTGTCTTCATATTAAAAGTCTAAAAAAAATTTAGAAGTACATGGGCAAAATTATCCTTATTTAATTAGTTTATTTACATCATTACCTATATAAAAACATAATACTTTCCTTTCTAATTTTTCGAGCATATGTATTTTTCCATTAAAATATGACACAATTTAAAATTTTTGATATAACAAAATGTCATCATTATCGTCTAATTGTACTTTAATTTAAATTTATCAATTTATCTTTATAAATTAAAATTATATGTTTATTATTATATAATATAAGTAATTATAATAAAATTTAAAATTTTATTATTTATTTAATGTATAAAATTATAAAAGTAAAAGTATTAATTTTTAGATTTTTTATTTAAAAAATAAATAATTTAATACTTATATTTAGATTTCAACAAAAAATAAATATACCATTTAGATTCAAACATATTCAGAATTCATATTTTTAGATATTTATTTATTTAATATATAAAATTATAGGGTACAAAGATAAAAAAAATATTAGTTTTTAGACATATTTTATTTTTTAAAAAAAAAAAACTCATTAAGGTCCTTTAAAATTAGAATAATTTTATCTATTAAAATGATTGTACCTTTTTAATATACATAATACAATATTTAACTTAAACCGATAATAATACAAAACAATCGATTGATTTATACAACACAATTCTCTTCCTCCAATATAAACGAGGGATATTAACTTTGATATCTTAATTATCAATACCCAAACGCCTCGCCTCTAACATTGGTTAGAGTCAACATGCAACCTCCACATTAGGTTCAATTTAATACATGATTTAATAAACAGTCCCAACAATCTCCATTGATGAGAATAATCGTTCTAAAATAAATGTTAAATTTAATTTTTGTTGATGTAAGCAAGCAAAAGGAGTGGTTATGATATGTCTATCGAACAAGTACAATAAAAATAGGACAAATCTTTCATTGACTGTGAAGCTTGAGCTGCCTTTTTGGTTTCACATTCACATTTTAACTTTGGGTTTAGGGCAAATCAAGAGCAAGTAAAATGGGGTGGGATTGTACTTTCGATTCCAAAATTCCTCCTCCTTAAATATTCAAAATATAGGGACCCAAGAAAAGTAATTTATAAAAAAGAATTAATGGTTGTTAGTGGAGAATATCACCAACCCACTAACTATATACTCTATAGTCATAATTTCTACACTTAAAAATTTGGTATAAATTTCTATTTTTTTAAATTTTTTTATAGAAATTTTTATTATACTTTGAGGATCATGAATAAGTTATTTTCAAGGTAGGAGTACCTACTACTACTACTACTACTACTACTACTAAACAGATTAAAGAAAAAAAAATTAATTTTTAATTTTTTTGACTTATGGTTAAAAATTGTCATCTTCTAACTTTTATATGAAAGTTTATAAGATTTTGAAAATGATGGTCAATTGAATAAATATAGATCATGTCCAATAAATTTAAGGATAATGATAAATACTCCTATGATTTTGTAAAATGATAAATATTTCTATTTTATTTTTCGTAACAAAATTTCTCCTAAATTTTAAAAAAATTGTGATAAATATTTCTTTAGAGTGTTATTATTGGCTCATTTTATTGTTTGGAAGAAGAGGCACAATAATAATTTTATCCTAAATAAGTAAATAATAATACTCAAAAAAGTATTTATTACAGTTTTCGAATTTTAGGGAGTTTTTTGTCACAAAAAATAGAGTAAGGATATTTGTCATTTTACAAAATCTTATCATTCACCTAATTAATTTATCATATATGAAATTATACTTAGCTATAATTATTGAGACACCTTTAAAGCAATAAAATTGATTAAGTTGATGAATATTTTCCTAAATCATCAAATTATAAATATCAATTCTTCAATGCATTTGGTTTTGGTTTTGTTTGATTTTTTCCATGCTTAAGCTTATTGGGAAACTTGTATGGCTCGATTCAAATTTTGAGTTTCCAACTTATAATTAAGTTGAATGCGACGAATGATATCTATGATGTGTATTTTTCTTTTGCCAATAAGTCGTAATCAGATTAAGAGAAGGCATGAACTTAGTTCAAATTCACTCTATTATATTAAAAATAGTCAATGTGAAAGGTTTAATTCATATTATGTAGAATTTAAATGAGGTAATGAAAAAGAATTACCCATTGTGGTTGCACCATACACATGTGACATGTTGTTAAGTATGGGGCATTAATTTTGGACATAAATTTTGGTGCATAAGAATTGACATAAGATTAATCACCCAAGGTATGAATTTAACCCAAATATTTACTTTATAAGTTAAATTTATAAATATACTCTCAATGAGAGAAAATATTTAAACCCAAATATGATTACTAAAAATAAAATTATTACTTAATTCCGTATGATTGGTTTGATTTCTAGACAATTCATATTTCATGTTAAATGCAAAGTGGGTTCCAAAATTTCAATTCTCTCATATGAATTTCAACCTCTAGAAACTATGAAAATTATACAAAGTAGAAATATGTAAATAATTATAAGATCAACAACCCACTAAAAAAATGTTTGAAAGATGAACAAATTTCCTTTCATTCTTTGATTTACAAAAGGTTATTCAAATAAATGTAAGATGAATACATCAAATCCATCATACATCATAGATAAAGACCTAATTAAATTTAACATGAAAATTATATGTTAGAAAAACCTAATAATATTTGTATACCCAAGTAGTCAAATTTTTTACATTTTCTAAGACTATAACTAGTGGCTAGAATGATGGATATAATTGTAATATATTGTCAATCATTCAGAAAACAGAACTCTCTGGTGAAGAATTCCATAATTGAAAATAAGTGATTCCAGGGTCAACTTCTGGTTTCAGCGGAATCTCATAAGTCTCGGGAATTACTGCCTCAGTTGTTTCTGCCGCTATTTTTTCTGAATTTTCTTTGTTTTCATTTCCTGTGGCTTCCAAACCCAACTCATTTTCCAAGTATTCAAACCATTTCCTGCTTTCAACTTCTCTGTTTCTGTTTCCTGCTTCTCCAAAACTTGATGAACTCTGGCTTGCCTCAACTTCATTTGGTTGGAATGCTCCTAAGTTATCTAACATATCCCAGAAATCAAAATCAGATTCCAATGGAATTTCCACCCCATTTTCTGAGAAAATCTCTGGTTTATTCACCTCTTCTAAATTGTTCATACATGCACCAAAAGTAAAATTTTCACGGAACTCAAAGTTTGATGAAATTTTCACTTCTGGCCTTGTGGCATCAACTTGGCATGAATTTAAGACTATTGAATTATCACGAGAACATGAACAACTCGATAATTGTTTCACGATCTTCATCTCCTTGGTCACATGGATTTTGTTCGATTCCTCTGTTTCTGAATTTTGCACTACATTCTCTGATAGTGTCATGTCATCTTTTAATTCACGAGACTTTTTTGGCACGTAATTGTGCTGTTCATGAAGTTCAGTATCAGCATTTCTTTTTCCTGAAGACACATTTGTGCCAGAGGAAGAGGAGGAACAGGAAGTTGAGGAGGATTCTCTGAAAGCACGTTTTTTCTTTAAACTAGTATTCCACACATTTTTAATCTCATTGTCTGTTCTCCCTGGTAAATAAGATGCTATTTTCGACCACCTGAAAATCAATGTCATAAAATCCGTTAGCTTCAATGAATCCCAAAAATAAAAAGGACCAAAATTTTGAGCCAAATTAATGAGCTTACTTGTTTCCCAAGGTTTCATGTAAGCTTATGATCGTATCTTCTTCCTCTTGTGTGAAGTTCCCTCTTTTCACATCTGGTCGCAAGTAATTAATCCATCGAAGACGACAACTCTTACCACATCGCAACAGTCCTGTGTACATTGACCAAAGAATTAGATCAAAGCATAAGAAATTTCTAAAGAGTTAAAGCGTTTTTGAAAAGTCCTTTTCAAGTTGAGCACTTTTACTTATCTCCAAGTAAATCTTGGTATCAAACAAGCAAAAGGACAGATACTAATTAGCTAGCAGAAGATTCATGGCACTGTGAAGTAACAAACATTTTCGGAACTTTAATGGGCTGAATTTTGAGATATAGAAAATTCATAATTTTCCAGAGATGACAAACTTAATGTTTATTTCCACTATTTAGGGCAAGGGCAAGAACAATCAAGAAGTTACACTGCTGATAATTGCCCATGCATGTCTACCAAATGGCCTTGTACTCAATAAGTATGACAACTCAAAATTAAAATAATTAAAAGTCTAAATACTTCAATTAAAAAATAACAATTAAAAAAACTTAAAGATGCGTCTGATTTGAGATTTTACCTAAACAAATGTAAGCAGATGATAGGCTAATAGACGAGTAACAATGCACACTTGTCAAAAAAATTATTTTACGCGTAAAGCTTAGATAGGAGAGGATTCTATTTAGTTGGGAAAATTTTGAGATGTTTTCGAGAGAGGTCATTTTCCCTATTTGGTGTGACATTTAAGATGGTTATATATAAATCTTAAAAATTGGGTTATTTTTCCTTTTAAGCAAAGACAATAATGGTGAAAACTTGGAAGGATTGGTGTACCATATATGTATGATAGAATAGATAGTAAGAAATTATAAGAAAAAAAAATAGAAAAACTCCAATGATTTCTAACTGTTTTAGGCTGAAACGTTTCAAACTTTGTCTTCTTGTTTTGGTTAGGTGGAACTCTGTGTTTACAGTCAACAAGCAATGAAACAGAGGACCAAATTGTGTGGCAAAAAAAATTGTGTAAAAAAAATGCAACATGAATTAACTAAATCTTTTTTCCGATTCTGATATGAGCGGGGTTTGAATGTCAGACGTTTTTTACAGAGTTGAAAGAGAATAAATAGACAAAAAAGATTAAAACCAACCAGTAATGGGAATACAAACGAAGAAGAAACTTGATTTTCTGTCATGATAATGATAGAATCTGGGAAAATTTTATAATCATGGAAACTGATGGATCAGATATTTTAATTCGTGCATGCAAAGCATTTTTTCCCTGGAAAATCTGAAGTAAAGTCACAATCTAAAAAGATAAAAAGAGAGAAAATAAAATTTATATACTTACCAGCTTGTTTAGGAAGTGCTCGCCAATTTTCATGTCCATGTTTCTGAATAAAAGTCATGAGTCTCAAATCTTCTGCAGGATTCCATGGACCTCTCTTCACTTTATTCTTATCACAACACGGAGCTCTTCCTTTCCCCATTTCTGATCTCTCTCTTTTTCAGGTTTTCTGAATAAAACTTCAGAATTTTTTTCACATATATAAAAAAACTTTCTGGGAAAATCAGAGAAAGGGAGAGAAAAGTTGGCGTACTCATGCCATGGATTGGGATACCCGTATATAGCAATATATAGAGAAAGATATCCAAAAGAGATTACTTAATATCTAAAAATAATCCCATAAATTATTTTTTTAAAACAATTTTGTATTCTTATTAATTATTTTCTCATGGCCTTTACTGCTACAGTTTCTTAGCTACTTGAGTTTGATACCCCTGAAGTTATCTATTATTAGTTTATAGTAAATTATCACGAAAATCATTGAATATTATTAAATGTGGGAGGGGAGCCTCTTAGTCAATTCAGGTTGAATTTGAACCGTTCATTGGCAAAATTATGACATCATTTTGTCAGTTTCTGAGGTCATATAAATATTTATAAAAATGAACTATTATTATTATTATTATTATTATTATTATTATTATATAAAATCTCAATAAATATTTTGTCTATACAACACCAAGGTTATGTATACTTCTATAAATTTAGTGCATCCTTCTCATGAAAAATCTTTTGCACCTTTTTAATATTTTTATTTTTTTCAATTTTAGTTTGCTATAAAACAAGAATTCTTTCCAATTTAAGTTGGTTTATTATTTTTTTTTTCATTTTTTAAAAGATAGTTTATTATTTTTATTACAAAATCCATTGCACAATAAAAAATTTTAAGAATAATTTTATGGACTTTCTTTAAATTTTAAATTTTGGATACTAAAATACTAGCTTATTGACTTATATCAATATAATTTTATAAAAAAAAAATTTGACGAAAATATTCAAAATTTAATGGTTAGTTTTAATATAACTAATTGTTAAATGTGTATTTTTATGATATTTTTCCATTTTAAAATTGTCAAAACGTCACTTGTGCTCTTCTTAAAATTTTATGATAAATTTCTCTAACATAAAAATTGATTAAATAATAATCGCAAAATTTTTATATATATAAAAGTTCGGATAAATTTTATAAAATTATGATAATGAAAAAATATATATATATATATTTTAATTATCCTAATTTTATAAAATTTATCCTAACTTTTAATATCGAAAGATATTTATCATCTTTAACAATAATCATCAAAAAAAAATTAATTAATTATTTGTTTCATTTTTCTAACTAGGTAAGTATAACTTCATAGTCTCTCTATGATAAATTGTTGTGGCTGACTGTTGAATTCTCATTACAATATGTATATTTTTTTGAATTTGAGGAATTAATTTTTTTTTTTCTAATGTAGGTTAGACCTTATAAGCGAATTGTAGTATTATAATTTTGACTTATTCTTACTTACTATCACTAATTAATTTGGCCTACATTTGGCTGCCTGCTTCAGTTCCTATCGCAATAAAAATTTTAAATTTTTTTTTATTTAATCAAAATTATTGTTTTTATTATTTATATGTTATCACTGTTTGACTTGATATGAATATGCTTTTTTTTTTTAAATGATAACATTAATAAGAATATATTAATTCTTAAGTTTGTTAATGTCTTGATCATTTGATTATTCAATGGTTCTTAAATTCATGCGTTCAGAGAAAAAATTATATTATTAAAAGTATATACTAATTGTTGTGTTTTTTATTTATTAAGTAAATGCTTAACTCTTGGCAGTTTCATATCAAAATATATAAATTGAAATAATATGTTAATTTTAATAATATTAAAGACATAAATTTTTGTATAAATTTATTATATATAAACTAATATAATACAATAATATTGATTAATAAAAATATAAAAATAATATAAATTGTGTAATAACCAATTATATCATACTATATCAATTTTTATAAAGAAAATTAGTGATAAAAGATATATTCTTTTTAACAAACATTAGTTTAGCTTCTTAAAACATATATAATCCAAATATTTAATAATTTTTAGGACAGAAGAGCAAAAATTTTTTAAAAAAATTGATTAGGAAAGATATATATATTTGATATTAAACAAATGTGAAATTATCAACTAGTTTAGCCACTCCTTAGGGTTTAACTTGGTGATAAGGAATTGAACTCTAAAGGAGTCCCATATTCAAACTTTAGGTATGTCACCCTATTAAAACGTCTAGGGAGTTAAGCTGTAGGTTTTATTTGAATTATCCCTTCGATAAACAACGACAAACCAATTTAATCGGTGTCTATACTCGATTCGATAGATTAATATTTTTTACGTAAAAAATAAAAATTCAACCACCAATTGACATATATTTACATATATGATGTAAGCCCGTTGACAAAAAACATTGCTTTAGAAAACAATTTATTTATGGGGCAGTCAATTATAAATTTATTAATTATTCAAAAAAAATTTATTATAATTTTTAATTTTTTTATCATTTCTAATTTTTTGTTAGAATTTTATAAATTTTTAGCACTTGAAAATCACAAGAAGAAAACAAGGAATCAAAAATCTACCGTATACCGATGCACCATGATATTACCTTTAATTATATGTAATGCTGATGCATTGCAAAGCATCTTGATTAATAAATTAATTACTTCGAATTTAGTATACGTAATGCTAACGTTGGCCGCTAATTAATCTGTTAATTATTTTAATTAAAGCATGCCTTTTGATAAATCTAAGTACACTAAATAGTGTATAACATGCCTTTTCAACATGACACGCTTGTACTTCAAATCTACCTATTCCTGAGCTTACACCTTTTGTCGTGAACGGCATAGCTCAACCCTACGTCAATCAGAGAGACAAAAAGAAATCAAAAGGGAGGAACTTGGCACCACAATGAAGAAGAAAGTTAGATAGCAGTAGATTTGGAGAATTTGATCGGACAAGTACCCTAAATCATTGATTGAATCTAGGTGAAATTTTTTTTTTTTAGACTATCATAAATTGGATGGAATGAATCTTTTAACTTATTTGATCAAATTTAAGATCTAAATTCTTTTGAAAGCAAAAAGAATTTTAATAGAATGAATTATATGATTCATTCTACTGAATTTCAGATTAATTTTTGTAAGAGAGTTATAATTTTCAATAGAATGAATTGTAAAATTCGTTCAACATAATTTTTATATTTTTATTTTTTTTGAGTTAATTTCTTTTAGTATATTTGTTTTATTTTAAAGATATTTTTAATTGTCTATAATATATTCTAATCTTAAGAATTGAATCATACGATAATCGTTATAAATTTAAGAAATATATTTTATTAATTAAAATACATCTCAAAAATACGGACAACATTTAAAAGTATTTACAAATCAAATCAAATCAATAAAATTTCGCATTTCGTCAATCATAACCAACTCTCTCGGTTTCAAATCCAAATGCAATTTAATATTTAATAATATAAATTTAATTACAAAATAAAAATCATAACAATTACAATTTTAACTTAAAATATAATCAAACACACACACTCAACCGAGTAATTCAAAACACTTATAAATCATTCGGCATAAATTAGTTTCACTTTTGTTTAGTAGAGAAATATAAGTATAAAATGAGTTGAGTATCTAGTGTGAACAATAAAATCTACAAAGAAATTAACAATGCTTATCGTTGATTGTAAACTATGCTAAAATAAAAAAAAAAGGGTGAATATTTCAAAATACTCAATAAATAGATAAGAAAACAATAAATTAGAAATTCTTATTTAAAACTATATTACCAAATCTTATGTAGCATAAAAAAAAACACTCATCTCAAGACTAAGTTATCAAATCTTAAAATCTAAAATAGAATACATAAACTGTTTTGTGGTATATTGGATCTTTCTCCCTAGAAGAATCCTCACCTTGTAAAGCTGTTTTGTGATTTATTGGATTTTCATTTATAGGACAATCCTCACCTTAGAGAGTTGAAATGCCATAGTATACTATAAGTTATAATATTAACTACTTTGTGATCTATTGAATTTTTAGCCACAAGATAATTTTCATCTCGTAGAGTAGTTTCTCAATCATGACTGTCAACCAAAAACCATAATAGCAATGGCTAATAAGGCCAAATCCATAAATTCTGGTACACAAGGGCCAATTCAACAACAAACTAACAAATCCTTGACCTTTCGGCCATATTATATAGAAATCCAGCATTTAAAATCATTTTATAGAAATGAAATTAGAATCATTATAACAAATTTATGATCAGCCTCTGGCCTTAAACATAAAATATGCCACATAATAACATAAAAATCATTAAACAAACATATATATATATATATATATATTCATAACAAACACATGGTTGGTCTCCTCCTAATCTTAACTATAAACCAATCATTATCGCCTCCCAACGTAATTCATATAGAAACTTTATATTGCTTTAAACATATAAGTATTTTTAAACAAAATTTAAGGAAAAAAAAGAGAACAAGAAAACATTCACTTATAATTATGCAATGAGGAACCAGTCTCCCAACAGCCACCCCGCGACGAGAATCCTCGAACTACATTATTTGCACCTATAACAAACATATTTATGGAATTAACAACTGTGTCTCATAAATACCACATATTATTTGTGAATGATGCATATGAATGCCTCATTCTATATATAACTGCAAATTATCGTTCTATCAATTTTTCATCTGATCCATATTTGATTCCTTTATAAACAAATAGCCGATTTTTTTATTCTACTTAATTACCCCAGTTTTATTCCATTTCATTGGGATTATATTGAATCGTGGATTGTAGAGTAAAGTTTTTTTGCTTATAGTAACCAAGTTTATTGTTCTTTATGCCTAACCTCCCAATTTTGCACTACTCACAATCTAAACACGTATATACAAGCTTTATACTCTAAATAATGCAATGGAATTCAAATTTTTATAAATAGAAATAAATCTCATGAAGAAATAATAAATCCTAATATTTCAATCCCTCAATTAATCATGAACTTGAGGTTACAGATTATTCACAAACTTATCAAAAGAATCAAATTCAACTCTAAAATGCTTTGGTGGCTTTAATTTGAAAAAATCCCAAAAATATAAATAGTAGTCGAACGTCCCTCTCTCATTCTCTCGATTAATATCTTTGCCTAATCGATAAAATAATGCTTATATGTTATAGAAGATGTGTAGTATTAATATTTTTATAGTAAGAAACAAGGATTTAATTAATAGAGAATTGAAAAAATTAGAAGAGAGAATTTGGGATTGTGTTGTAGGTAATAATAAAAGAAAGAGACAAAGGTTAAAGGAAAACGAGGGATTTAGCTCCTATTCTTTTTATAAAGATGCATGTGGATTGAGAAAAGATAAGTTTAGCCTTGAAAACAAAGGAAGAATGGCCGAGAAAGCATGAAAAAAGAGTAAAAAGGTCTTTTCCTGCTTCAAAAAAATAATTCCCAAATGTGTTTTAGTCAAAAGGTATCGATACCTTTGAAGGGTTCCGATACCCTGTCCAAGGTTCTGATACCTTTTCTTTAGCCCCCAAGGTACCGATACCTTGGCCAAGGTTTTGAAACTTTTGGTTAGGGTTTTGATACCTTAGCTCAGGGTTTCAAAACCTTTTTAAGGTACTCACTTTTCGACACCGTTTTTTCCCTTTTTTGAAATTTGATTCTCTTTTCATTTGCTTTTCTACAACCATCTTTCTATCCTCTATTAGTAGAAATAAACAACTCATTAACCAAACTTCTCAATTATCAAGAATTTATATCTAAAGCTTGAGTGTACAAATAAAATCATAAAACCACTTTTCTCATGCTTAACTAATTCAGTTCAACCAAATTTTTCATTGAGCACTTACTAATCACAAGTATGATTATATCCAACCATTATTAACTCCCAAACACGATCGATACGAGTTTAAAAAAATGATAGAAATGCCCTTAAGAAGATAAATATAGGTTTTATAACCTAAACCCTAACTTTTACATGTAAATAAAAGGCTCAAATCCTTAAGTGGGGATCTAACTCATTTGAGTTAAATTCTTACCGCTTTTGATATTAAAACCCTAGCTTTAGAGAATTTAAGCTCTTGGAGGACTTCAAGATTCCAAAAATTCAAGTATAGTTTTAGATTCACGTCGATCGAAAATACTAGTAGCTATGTTAGTTTGACCTCAAAGTGAGAATGCATAATTTCAATATTATGATAGACGAAGTGGGTGGCAATCGTCCCAATTTCATTGAGCAAGGATTATAGGCACTAGCTGGATTAGAATGAAGATTTGATAGGTATATTACAAATCTTAAGGATAGATTTACTGTTATCGAAGAAAACCTTGCAAAAATCAATGAAATCCTTAACGTTATACTAATAGGTGCAATTAGTGAACTTGAAGTTGCATATATTAGTAACTGAGAATTTGCTCGTAAATAACTTACCGCTAGACAAAAACTTATCATTTTTAGGCCCTCAATCTACAAAGATGACTAGAAAGACGAACATAAAGGATATGCCCAATATATAGGTAGTCGTGGAATCCAAGAAATGTTAATGGTTATAAACATGATGGCTATAAAGCAGGAGTTGAAGATAACCGAGGAGCCAACTGGGAGCTAAAATAATTTTGATTAAAGGAAAACCTTTCAACTTTTGATGGCTATTTAAACATAAATAGTTTTTAGATTGGATGTGGGAAGTGTTAGTAAATGTCGAAGAAACCATTCTTATTATCAGTTTCAGAACTTTTAATCTTGTATTATTTTTATTAATAAAAAAAGATTCTTTATTTATATATGTATGTTACTTTCTTTATTGCTGAATGCAATAAAATAAAATATGTATGTGAATTATTCAAATAATTCATTTAAGAGTTAAATAAAAATATCAAATTCATTTCCTATAAACGTCGTATTAACTGGTGGTAATATCTCAAAGTATGCATATTGAATATCATCAATGATATCATGAGATGATATTAGTGCCGATGACAATGAGAGTCATATCAAAATAACATTAATATAAATTAATAGTTAGAAAACTATTTTTCAAATATGATCAAAGAACAATAAATCACATGATAAGTATGGAGTTAATGATTTTATTGTAAGCTTATACTAGTGTGTGACGTAATTCTCTAACCTAAGACTTTATAGTTAGATCTTGTATAAATATACATAGTTTACATGATATATAAGTATGATATTAGTCATATCCTATATGATAAGTCAGTTTAACTATGCATTATTCATATAAGTATACAAATCATAAGATAGGATCTATTAGCTCGCTAAATTAGATTAATAGTTATCATTGACACTATCCCGATCGAGGTCCTAGACGAATGTCAATAAATGTCTAAAACCTAAGTCTATAGTCACAACACTTTAATGTTACATGAAAAGCTCGTGGGGACTAGTTTATAATATATTGATCAATATTTTTAGAATAAATCAAGATTAGAGTTTTGATATTTTATGACTTTAACTCGATTAAAATTAAACAACAAAAAGACATAACCACATGATATATACAGTCAGTGTAAGGTTTGATAAATAATTTAGGGACTATGGCATATTGTTAGATGTTATCTATAGCCATTGAGCTTTCGAAAAGTTCGGACCTAAAGAGTTTAGGAAATGTTCATAGCTAACTCACAGTAAACTTTTATAATTATACTAATATCCTTGTTTATTTGAAAGATACAGAAGAGAGAAAATATTATCTATAGAGGGTTGACACCTTTCGGGATAACATATATATCTATATTCATATAATTTAATATAAGTTACATGACATATTGATAATAGAGATTATCTAAAATATGATTTTAAAAATCAAAGAATCAAATTTAAATTTAAAAAGTTTCAATTTAGAATTGATTTTATCATTTTATCCTTGAAAGATGTTTATCTATTATGTTGCTTAATGGTTAAGTAATTGTAACCACCCACAGGTGTAGCCTGGTGGTAATAGATTGAGTTTGGGATGTGTAATTTATGAGCACGTTCTGAGTTTGATTCTAGCCAATCACTCATGATTTAAGTGGGATGCGTATGTTGATATATACTCTAAGATCCAATAATGGTTTTGGATATTTATTTATTATGTATCATGATATTTTTATATTAATATATTTTATTCTATTATTACATATCTAGGTATTTAAATAAATATAATAATACCCTTAGAATAGTTGGCTTAATTAGTTAAATACTATTCTTAAATATCCCTAGTCAAGTATTATTGTAAAAGGGTAACAATAATACATTAAGATTAGTATGTGTAGTGATTGATGACAACATGAAATGTGTCATGATATGAGATATAAAGTCAACACATAAATAATAGTTGGTGAATTATCATACTGGATAGACCCGGTATGAGAAAAATTATATGGATTGTTATATGAGTGTCATAAGTAATTCTCATAGTGATAATGTGTATATGATTCTTCGACTTGAGATCATCATAATTCCCAATATTATGAATGATATATTTTAATATTTTCAAATGTCATCTATAATAAGATTGACTATAAAGAAAATACTTGGCTATGTCATGAACAATGTAGTGGAATATGTTTGATCAAGATAAGATTTGTCCCTCCTATATAACAGGAGTGATATCTTTGGGCCCCTTTGATAGGATATGATTATAAAATGCATAGCCGTACTCAAATGAATCGAAATGTGATATTGATATCATTTAATAAGATAATTATACTCATGACATCAAAGAAACAAAGAATTGAATATTACGAGGATGACACATTCCATGTCTCGTGTTCAATTAAGATATCTAGGACAAAGGGATTAAAATACATGGTTACATTGATTACGAATATAAGTGATGTTGAGGCACTTACATTCTTGTGACTCGAGTAGTCATGATGTGTTGTTAGACACCGCTCATGACTTGTATTACTAAAATTAAAATTTTAATATTACTGCCAACGTTACGAAAACCTAATGGGTCGCACATTAGATCGAAAAATTGAAAGTATAAATTCATGAAATGAATTTATCTTAATTCGTAAAACGTTATGTTGATTAGGGTTTTTGCTAGATCTATTTAATAAAGTTAAGCTAAGGATGTTGGTTTAAACTTCATTAAATGGATTGGGCCTTAATAGTAAGGCCAAACCCAACATGAATGTTGGGCTTATTACGCCATTAAATCTTAATCCTAAAATGCAGTATAAAAGGGGCTTTTATTTGTGTTGTAGGTAGAGCTATTGCCTAGGGTTTCATTCTTCTCATTTTCGTAATAGGGAGAAAATCGCAATAGGAACAAAACACAAAGACACACAAACAAGAGCTAGCACTCATTTCCAATCTTCTCGATTGTGTGGATATCGTAAAGACGCAGAGTATGGTTTATCAAATCGGAAAAATTTTATTTTTTCGCTGCATGTATGGTTTCGGTTTCTTAACAATCCATATATACATAACCAAATATGCATAAAATCCAAAAGCAATAACATAAATATAAAAGGAAAAATGTTTATCGAATATATATACATAAAAGTATTGAAAAATTATTTTAAAACAATGAAATCATAAATAGGTTCACTCATAGCTTAGGGAGGGTATATACTTCTTAATTTCCCTTCTTTCTCGGATCAATACGAGGATTCCTTGCTCACGCACTGTTGTCTAAACACATATACCGAAATCATATCAATATATATTCCTAAAATGAGAATACGACATGTATGCGTGAGATGCATGATAACCCCAAGTTTCCTAAAGTCGAACAATTACATAAAATCGATTAAAACTCTCGTTATTCGCCTAATCGCCTATATATTAATACTATGAATCCACATTGTAACCCAACTAGCGTATTTTAACTCAATTTTGTGATTTTGAGAAGTGGACCCCACACCCTTGTTGGAACAGTAATCCAGTTACTATTCATACATATCCAAAAATTTTAAAATCTTGTTTTTAGCATCCTAATGACTTACCCAACCTTTCTACAATCTAAATGAAGCGTAAAGACCACAATGCATGCGATAAAAGTAGTTGAAAACTTGTGAATGAATAGTAAAATTTATACGAACAAAAATTGATAAAACACAAAATGAAGGCTATAGATGGGTTAGAATTGATGCTACTAACCTCGTAGAATTGTTAGTTTGCTTTAATTTTACATAAAAGTCAAAAAAAAACATGAAACCCTATATCTCTCCTCCGTAATTTCTATGCTCCTATTAATAAATTGATGCCCCCAACATATTAGAAATCAAAAATACAAGTGATTGATGATGAGAAACCAAAAATTGCAATGATGTGGGTGTTGGGTATAGATGGCAGGGGAGAAAACTTGGGATGGGGAGAGGAGAAGAAAGGAAAAAGGAAAAGAGAGGAAAACATGAAGAATGGGGGGTTCAACCCCCTATTTATAGAAAAAGAGAAAAATTATCATTTTACCCTTAAGTAATGCAAAGGAGAATCTTCTAGAAGAGGACAAAAATTATCATTTCACATTGATTCAGTTGAACAAATTGAAGTTCGTTCAAACGAACTGCCTACTTGGATTGAACGAAGCAAAGGTCGTTCGAACGAATCCTTTGATACCTCAAAAAGTCAAGGGACTTTCATATTATCGTTCAAATGAATCGCCTTTCATTTGAATGAACTAACACTTCGGTTGAACGAAGTCCTATTCGATCGAACGAATCCCCCTATTCGTTCGAATGAATAAAATACCATAAATTTTTCAGGAAGTCTTCAAAATTTTGGTCGAACGAATCACCCTATTCGTTTAATCGAAATCGCCAAAAATAAAAAAAAAATTTAACTTGAATCCTTCCCAAATTTGAAAAATATAATTGGGGTTCCACTCAAAATAAAACTTGAAAAATATCATTGGGGTCCCACTCAAAATAAAACTATCTTTTAATTACGTTGAGGTCCCTGTGTTTACAACTTCGAAACTCCATCTTAACCAACTAAAATCCTCAAAATAAATATACAGTCGCGATGGCGTGTCAACTATGTATAATACAAGCACAATTATATGTACAGTAAAAATATAAAATTATCGATATGCCCTTGGGATCTAGCCACGGGGCTCACATATAGAGAATAATCAATTTGTATTACATTTAATTTTGTTCTCTCATTTTTATGTCTTTTTAAAATGCTAGTTAAGGCTAGGAGATTAACATCAATGAATTATTGGTATGTTTTTTTATCAATCTTTTATTCTTCAATATTTAGTCTTCTTATTTAATTGAAGTTGTATTTATGAAATATGTTTTGATGTGTTTAAACTCTTTAATTTTTTATAGACATTTAGCATATTGAATGCTTGAAAATACATTCCTCGATTCATTGTATACTTATAGCACAAAGAATATTTTGAATATTTTTTATGTCATAAACATTTTTCTAAATCTTTTAATCAATTTTATAATAAGAAATATTTTTATTAAAACTTTTCTATTTTGTAGAAAAGATATTCTTTTTGAGTTCAAAAGAAACTTTTATATTCCGATTGAATTAACTCTTTAGTTAATCTCAATTGAATTATAAAAAGGATCAAGATTATTTTACTATAATTCAAGATGTCAATTTTTAAAGTCTTAATATTTTAATTTATATTTAATCTTTACTTGGTAATTCTTCTTTTAAAATTTATCTATAATTTATTCTATCTTTACTATTAAAGTTTTGCTATTGGATCTTAGTTGAAAATAAACCAATTGAACTCTTAGAAAAACACTCTTCTAGGATACAACACTTGAACTCACCAGACTATATTATAACAAAACTATTTATACTTGGGTACAATAATCAAATTGAGATCAGTTTTATTATCAATTACTATAGGAGATAAGCTCTATTAGAAGACAACGGTGATTAAGTTTCAAGTAGTAGACCTCTATATACCTTATTCAATGATCTTGGTGTGACCATTCTTGAGGTCTACGAAGGTAATAGAGAATATCCACTACCTAAAAATTAAAGTTTAGAGTTGGAGATGTGATCAACTTTGTGTAAAAAAATAAAAAAGAATCATATTCTTACTTTACCATATCATCAAGGTTTATGTATTGCATTCACAAGTGGCCTTGGAAAGAGGAATCCTATAGTGAGTAGGAGGATGTGAAGCAGAAAAAAATTCAAAAATTTGAGTGAGAAGATTGGGGTAGGTCTCCGACATTAATTGCCGAGCCCATAGAGACCATGGTATTAGATGATCACGACCCTAAAAGAATGACTCAAGCAGGGATATATCTCACTGAGGTAAAAAAAGTAAAGGCTCAAAGATTACCTAAAGTGCAATATAAATGTATTCACTTGGTTTTATGAGAAGATACCGAGAATTGATCCACAAGTTATCTCGCATCGATTGTCAATAAATCTAACCTCGAAACCTAAACGTAGAAAAATTGCACATTCAACCGAGAAACAAAGGAAATGATTCACGTTTTTATAATTGTGAAATGATCAATTATAAATTAAGTATTACTTTTTATCATTAGTCTTGAATATTAGATTCAACAGTTATAACTTATGTTTATACGTCTTTTCTAATAATATTGAATAGTTCAATGTTATTGAGAGGGGACATAATTTTAAAAATGGTTAATAGAGTAATTGTTGTTATAGAAACTAGATTATCTTGTGAGCTTAGATTATCTATCGGATACATTTTGAGATTGGATTTTGTTTTATACTTTACTAAGAACACTAGGAACATTATTTATTTTTTTGTGCTATATAAAGATGGTTACAATTTATAGTTTAACAAAAATGAATGTTTCATACATTTAAAAAATGTATTAATCAGTAAATATAAATGATTTATATGTTATTTAATTCAATAATAGTTATTCACTAAAATTTATTGTTATGAAAAGAATTCGAAGTGAAACAAATTATAAATATCTAGGGTATCATAGATTAAGTTCTATCAGAGACACCTAATTGTTCAGCTTAGAGAAAGTGAACTTCTGAGTTTATTGGATTCAATAAACTCAAAGTGAACTTTTGAGTTTATTGATAATATATCATAATATAAGTATGTGTATTTGATAAAATATAAACCTAGATCCTTTGAAAGATTTAAAGAATTCAAGAATAAATAAAAGATAGACTAAAAAGAGTATTAAAACTATACGATTAGATCATTGGGGAGAATACTTAAGTACCGAGCCTCAAAAATTATCAAAAAAGAATGGTATAGTGTTCTGACTGACTCCTCCTTATACACCATAGTCGATTGGTATAGAAAAAAGGAGGAATCGTACCCTATTAGATATGGTACAATTTATGATAAGTTTTATAGACTTACCAGCCTCATTATAGAGATTTGTCCTACTTCTTATTGTGTATATCCTAAATAAACTCCTATTAAAAATAGTCTAAAAGACTCTGTGTGATAATGAAGTAAAAAGAAAATTAACTCAATTATACAAAAATTTAAGGTTGTCCAGTTTATATTAAGTTAGTTAACAGTGATAAGTTAAATATAAAATAAAAAAAAAAGTCAGTTTATTGGATATCTTAAAGATTGTTTAGGATATTATTTCTATTTTTGTTATTTTAAAATACTTTAATCAGTAGAAATACACACCTTTTAGAAGAAGAGTTAATAAAAAAAAGGTGGTATGAAAAAAGAAATTAAGTTTAAGAAAAGGTCCTTAAAAGTTTAAGGCGATGATATTATTGCTAGATTATTCAATCAACAAACCTCAATTCAATTTTAACTTAGAAAATTTTTAGAATATCATAACCTTCAGAGCAATATGAACTTTTTCATGAGCGAGAGTATGACTCTTATTAGAAAGAAAGGTTGATCATGGTGATAATCTTAGAATTTATGAAGAAGTTCCTTTGGACAGAGATTAAAAATGTGAAACTCGTCCCTTAGCATTATGGTCATAATAGTAAATCCCTCAAGAGTGTTCGTGCATGACTTTTTATTTAAGATATGCACGAGAGGGAATGAAACTTGAAGAAGATGTCTTGGATAAGATTATGGTGTAGGATATGAGTTTATGAGAAATAACTAGATTTTTGACCCCAAAATCATCTCCAATTGAGAAAAAGTTCTATGTCATTCTTGTAGAGCACGAAGAGACCTTCGTATTGATATATTATGGGTTTCGAACGGATATCTGAACTAAAAGTTATGGTCATTTGAAGTTATAGTCCTCGGAAGGAGGACTAGAAGCAAAGGTGTCGATACGTTTGGGGAAACGTATCGTCACGTTGAAGTTGAGGCCATGAGTATCGACACCTTTGAAGAAGGTATCGATACGTTGACTGTTGGGGCCAAGGTATCGATACCTTTAGTGAAAGGTATCGACACCTTGAAGGCATGATGAACAGTGAACAGTATCTAAGGTATCGATACGTTGGCAAGGGGTATCGACATGTTGGTGACAGTGATGAAGCCCACTTGCGATGAAAGGTATCGATACATTGAGGAAGGTATCGACACCCTGCAGGCTTGTGAACAGTGTTTTAGCCAAACGTATCGATACGTTGTGAGAAAAATGCCATGGTATCGACACGTTTTTGAAACTTATCAACACCTTTGAGGAATTTCATAGCATTTATGCTCGAAGACTGGTCGTCTTCCTCATTTTTGAATTTTGCTTCTCTCTCTCTATCAGAAACAGTAGAAATACACTCTCTCAACTCCAAGTAAACTGATCTCAGCCAATCCTCCACCAAACTTCGCGATTCCAGTTCCTATGAACTGAGAATTATCACCAGAACCCAAAAATCCCCTCTGATTAGAGTTTCACGCGACGGTTCACGAGGAATCATGAAGAAGAGGTGACGGTGAACAGTAGCAGATAGAGGGATTCAAGTAAATCGGGGCTCTAAGCTCGCATATAGGGTTAGGTAAGCTTGTTCCTCAGTTTCTCTCTCTCGATTAAGCTATCATTTCACGTAGATATAAGAAATGAGAATTGAATCACTGTTCACAAAACCCTAGAAATTAGGGGTTTTCTAATTTATCGTCGGTATCGATAAATTAGAGGTTTTGGGTTAGCTGATGGTATTGAGATTGATGAGGAATGCTTGTTTAGAGCGAGGTTTGTGTGAGGACAACTTATTCTAGAGAGAGAGAGAGAGAGAGAGAAAGGTGTGAGAGTAATATGAGCATGCATTGTATCATGCACGAACTTTATGACTTGTATTTGCATGTATCCAGGAATGGCCGTCGAGACGGGAGGATCTCCACCGCGAGGAAGATACCGTGAGGGTGGTTTCTCACCTCAGGACAGTGAGTGAACACATTCTTTCCCTTCGCCTCATTTATTATTATTTATGAATGAGTATAATGCTAGTGGATAGCATGTGAATATGTATATATGACTGAAATGAAAAGGCGTTGGATGTATGTTGTGTGGTGGCCGGGATGGCCCCTTGTTTGTGATAGAGATAGGTTGTGATAAAACCTAGATTACCATGAATGTGAGATCGGAGGCCTATTATGCTTGTTATATGAATGTGAGGCTGGAGGCCTATTATATGCATTGATATTGAGATTGTGAGGCTGGAGGCCTATCATATGTATTGATATTGTGATTGTGAGGCCAGAGGCCCATTGTATGTATCGATATTGAGATTGGATGGCCGGGGGCCAAAGTTAAGTATGCATGTGAATGTAGTATCATAGAGTATGCATTATAACCGGGGTGCCATGCTAGTTGTTTTGGCTTGTGAGCCACTTATGTTGTTATATTGCTTTGGCCGATGAGCCATAGATGATATTTTGGCCTTGTGAGCCATCAGTGATTTAAGTTGCCCTGATGGGCCGATGATTTTGAGTTATGATTTGGTGTGCCATATTAATAACGATGGGTGAGGATTGGCCATACAGCTCTTAAAGAGTGGGTGGAATTCAATAGTCCCTAAAATGTGAGTTGGTCATACAGTCCCGGAGAGGATGGGTAGAATCCACATGTCCAGACTAAAGCATGCTAGCCTTATTATATTGTATCCCAACCAGGGTTGCGGATCAGCCATACAGCTCGGAGGGGAGTGAATGGGATCCTATAGACCGAGGGATATCATACATAGGCACACATCCCTAACTAGGGTTGCGGATCGATCATACAGCTCAGATAGAGTGAGTGGGATCTTATAGACCGAGGGCTTATACACATTTGATGTGATTTTGATTTTCTAATTATGCATATGATGCCATATGTCACTATGATTAGTTTTATGATTACGAGATTTTATCGAAATCAATCCTCAGGCCTCTGATTTTTGTTTTTTATTTGTCTACTCACTGAGTATTTTTCAATACTCACCCCTCACTTTCTCATTTCAGGATAGTGTAGTCGGGCGTG
>JAVXUL010000021.1:11753823-11772672 GCA_035590515.1 Trichilia minutiflora | reverse complement strand
TTTTACGTTTCGATTTTACGTTTCGATTTTTTAAATAGAAAACGATTTTAATTAAAATCACGTTTTTGATAACCTTGATAATAATAATCCATACACCGTACAAAAAATAATATACATATTAATATAACTTATTAAAACTTGTTCTATTTAGAAATTATTGTGTTCACATTTAAGAATATTTTTATATAATAGAGATATAAATTTATATATTGATTGAAAAGTGTATATAATTAACATTTAGTATCCAGATATTTAAAAAAAATAAAACAAACAAGTTATTCAATTTCAGTTAAATTTGTACTTCAGTCACAAGTCACATTTAAATTTCAGACCAAAAAAAAAAAGCCACCTTTATACATGTAACAGAAAAGTATATTAAGGTGAAACAAGAAAAAATTAACAATGAATTCTATTCAGAGATTCATTAGGGATCTGTTCTCTGGTAGGTCAAGTTCATCCAGACTACATTCACACTCATACAAATTCATGAAGTACGATATAACCAAATAAAGAAGCCTGAATAAGGTAGAGATTTTTCTTCATGCGAAATAGAAGGATCTAAAAACTGCCGCCCCTCAGTGCAAGAACAAGATGAAGGACAGAGCCACCCTCAATGTTGTAGTCACGAGCTGTCTTGTCATCAGCTAGCTGCTTACCAGCATAAATAAGCCTGCAACCAGCAGTAACATAAAAGAACAAGATTGCAATGTTTAAACCACAGTACTTGTATCATTGTTAGTCCAAATGAAAATGACTAGAGCGGTGTAATGTACAAAGCACTTCATCGTGCAATTTTCTATTCACTTCACAAAGGCAGGGAGGACAATGTACTTGATTGCAACTCCACATGATAATTATTTCACAAATCACACCATAAATCACCGAAGACAAAAGGAGTTTACTCGGTGAAAGTAACTTTTTAGTGGTGGCATAAAGATGTCAATCTTTCAGTGACAACGCTAGTCACTATATTCTCGACCTTAACTCAATTGAAGTGCATCAAGTTATTTTGCATGAAAAGACCAGTCTAAATTTAACACCATTTCTTCCTTTGTCCATGCTGACAAAGAACAGACATAATTAGCGACAGATGCGTCAGAGTTCCGATCACCCCGGTACACATTCCATCCTTGCATGGCAAGCAAAGAGAGACTCCAACTACTGCAAAGACGCCTGCCCCACCCAAACACCCCTAGAAAGGAAGCACCCTAGAACAACTCTAGATTAGCACAACTCAGCCTTAGAACAACTGTAAGTTCTATTCTGAACTGAATTACCCGTACAAATTCAGAAGGAACTATGCACTCAATAAGAAATAAGTGATATCACCTATCCTTAAACAAGACTATTTCAAAAAAGCAATTGACAGATAGGATTCTAAAAGCTACAGCAAAATAGGGCTATTCTGAGAATGAGTGGACAGATCAATTCTGCACACAAGCAAGGCCAGAATAATGAATTGAGGCCTCTACAACTTTTTAACCTCTTGAGCTTATGGTTTACTGCTCATCAACATTATTACTTGAGTGACGGCAAGGACAAAGGATAAAAAGTGAAAACACAGCAAATATCAATATAGTAGTTAACTGGGAATCACTGAAGTTAAACACATTTGTAACTGAAATCCGAAAGAATAAAGGAAAGAAAATGATACCTTTGCTGCACAGGAGGAATTCCTTCTTTTTCCTCAACCCTTTCCTTGATCCGTTCAATAGTATCAGTTGGCTCAATGTCAATTTCAATTTCTTTTCCAGTAAGAGTCTTCACCTTGATCATAGTTCCTCCCCTGAGCCTCAGGACCAAGTGAAGTGTCGACTCCTTCTGAATGTTATAATCTGCAAGAGTCCGGCCATCTTCCAATTGTTTACCAGCAAAAATCAATCTCTGCTGGTCCGGAGGAATTCCTTCCTTGTCCTGCAAAAGAGATATTGAAAATTAAGTCTTTTATGCTAATATTTTTCAGTCTTCTTTCTAATCATTCTCAACTTCTAATAACTTAATTTTACAAAGCTGCTTCTACAAAATCCATTGCCCTGTTACACAAATTGTTTACAATTCAATTTTCTAATAAATTAAGGTCAGTACCATACGGCCATGGAACTCCAAGCTAATTTACACAAATTGTTTAAAATTCAATTTTTTAATAAATTAACGTCAGCACCATACGACCATGGAACTCCAAGCTAAGTTACTTAGCTCCAACAATCAAGAACATAGAACGAGAAACCTTTTGAAACCAGAAGTTCTTCATGATAGAAACTCAAAATTTTGAACCAAAACTGCAAGAATTAATATACCTGTCTACACCAAATAAAATCAATCAGAAAATCAAAATCTCGAAGCTTCTACGACATAATTATAGAGTACCTTCAAAGAAATCATCAGAATCAAGCCTAAAACAAGAAACTAGCATGAATAATTTACCTTTTCATGTAATTAATAACAAAGGCATCACAGATGATTAATCACTACAACATAAAATTAAAAACTCTAATTTTCTAATACACGAATTCTAATTCTATCACTAACCCTAATCCTAACCGATTCCCCAGTAAAACCCAACATAACCTAAACGAGAAAGTAAGCAACTTTCCGAGAGAAAAATCATCTTCACATCAAAACAAACAGACCCATATAAGAAATTTACACTTGAACACAAAAGAATTAACCAAAACAATAAATCACCTGAATCTTGGCCTTGACATTATCGACGGTGTCGCTGCTCTCAACCTCGAGAGTGATTGTCTTCCCAGTCAAAGTCTTCACAAATATCTGCATATTGGTTGTTTTTCTTTTCTCCTTCTCCGATAAACAATGGTCTTTGCAGAGAAAGAGGAAGAGAGGATTTGGAATAGTATTGTGGATCGAGAAAATGGAGAAAAAGAACAGGAATGTTAGCAGTGATTTTTGTTCTTATTTTACTATTTTTTTAACAATAATAAAAAAATACAAAATCTTTCATATAATTGAACGGACTAAAGTTAAATTATATCAACATTTCCATACGATTTATAAATATTATTAAAAATATATTTTTTTAATAAATTTTTATGTATAAATAAATGTGCTATTATAATTTTAAAAGTTATAAATTTTTTGTATACAAATTAGTTTGATAAAATAATATTATTTTATTAATTATAGTAATTTTATATTTTTTATTAATTAATATTATTATAAAAAATATTTGTATTACTATATTACTCATATTTTTTTAACTTTTTAAAAATTTTATTTATCTATGTAAAAACATATAATACGTAATAATTATATAATTATTATCCCACAATTAGAGATATAACCGAGATAAGTCGAGTTAATATAATGAATTATTCAATCTCAACTCAATTTAAAAACTCAAAATTCAAATTCAACTCGAACTTGATTGAGTATATGTTTGTATTATACTCAACTCAATTCGATGTATTTAAACTTAACTCAATTAAATTTGAATATTTATTTTTTAAAATTATTATTATAAAATTTTTAATTTATTCAATTCGGTTCAATTCGTTTATATCTTTAGTAGAAATTTAATTAATCTCACAAATTTAATTATTTAAATATTATTATACTCAAATTCAATTTAAAGAGTCCCTTAAATTATTTAAATTTGACTCTATTGTTATTAAATCAAATTTAAATATTTATCAAATTAAATTTGGATAGTTTAAGAATAGTTTGACGCGATTAGATTCGTGACTATTACAACTTACATCTGCATTCCTTATATTATTAGTTTTTTAATAATTATGTGGTAGGAAGAAATGCGATGTGATTGGAGGAATCTTATATCTACTGCTTTTTTAATGGATTTGGGAATCCTTTTATGGGTCAATCCCTTTTTATTTTGTGTAGGAGAATTTTTTTCAATATTTATAAACTAGATATGCAGGTTGCACTTATACAAAAGTATTAGAATATAATTGTTGTATGAGTGGCTCCATTTCCATTTTAAATTTTACTTTAAATCAAAATATTTTATTATAAAAATATCAATGATTAATTTATAATTAATAATAAAATAATATTAATTTTAATACCCGTCTAACATGCGATTATTTATCGCAAAATTACATTTTTTTCAAATTTTCTTTTAAAAAATAAAAAGACTTTTTTAATTAAAAAAATTAACAAATTGATGTTACTATAAAAAGGTGATGATGTTCTTTTTTAATGTCAACCCTCGATACAATTTCATGGCTCAAACACGACTATTTTTTTTTTTTTTCTCAAACATAACAATTATACCCTAAAATTGATGCAATTTAGTCATAACTCATGTAAAACTTGGGTTTGTTTGGATCACAAATTACAATTGGGCCTTTCTTTATATGTTACCTAAACTTTCCGCATGGACCCTCGCTTTAAACCAGTAAAGGCGTTTTTGAGTGATACTAAATATAGCCCAAAGTGTTCTGACGTAACTTTTCGTTTCTTTAATGTTTTGACCATTCACACAAAATAAAAACAGAATTTAATGTACAAAATAAAAGTTATGGTGAGCCAAGGTATCCCTAAAAGCTTAACCTGCTGTTAAGGATTTGCCCTCCAAAAAAGTTTTAAATTCGAATTTTAAGGGTATTACCCTATTAAAACGTTAAAAGGATTAGACCATGAGTTTTATTTAAACTATTTTTTTGATAAGTAACGATAGATCAATTCGACTGGTGCGTGTATTCGATTAAACAGATTAAAGTTTTTTATATATACAAAAAAAAAATGATAAGTCAAGGTTGATTTAATGTTGATTGTATAAATAATATATTAATTTATATAGGATTTTGCTAAATAATGTCCACGTAATACTGGTTTAGGTTGTTGTATTTGTTGAGTTATTATTTTTTAATGTATAAAAGACATCAATTAATTATTATATTAAATATAAAAATATTATAAATAGTAAATATAAATTTTTAACTAGTGCTCTAAGGGCATTGTTTAGCAAAGTTTTATATATATATAATTTGAATATAAATTATAACATTTTGATTCTAGAGGAAGGGGAGTAGTTTCGAGACGAAAAAGTATAAGTAAAAAACTATTCTTGACAGACTTGATGATAATTGGGAGTAAAACCAATTCCTATGTTAGAATAAAAGAGAAAGATATTGAATTATATATCTGAAAATAAATCAAGTTAGTAACGAGATTTTTTAGGATAGATTTAGGTCTATTATGCAAAACAACATCATGAGGCTCCAAGGATTAGACTAAAGAGAATAATATCATTGACAACATTAGGTCAGGTTTTACAATATAAAATTAGAGTCAACTCCCTTTTTAATATGATGATGGATTCGAAAATGAATTAAATAAAAGCTAGTAAGTTTATAACATCTCAATCTTAACGGACGAGAATTAGTGTCAGAATGAGAATACCTAAAAAAGAAATGACTTCTGATAGATTTAAGAATAATTGATGATAACATCAAAATAAAAGAGAAAGTTATTGAGTTATATATATAAATATAATTAAATTGTTAACAAAACTTTTTCGGATAAGCTTGAGTCATTACTAATAACAAAACCGTAAAACCCAAAAGATTTAGTTAAAATAAGTAATATCCTTAATAACAACGTTGAATCAGATGTTATTTTGCTAATTAGTGTTTTTAAAATACTTGTTAAAATTTTTATATTTATTAAATTATATTTTTTAATACTTTGAAATCGTCATTTATTATTACATCAAATATTAAAAATTAGTATAAATATTGAATAAATAAACCTTAATAAGAGCAGTAATGACACTAGTTAACAAAATTCTTTAAATATTGTATATAAGCTGTGTGCAACAAAATTTATAAGACAAAATGAATGGAAGGAATGTAATTTATTGAATTGTTATTTATTTATGCTAAGTTTTTAACAATAGATTTCATTATGTAAGATATGATTCATCTAAGATAAAAAGTATGGAGAGGACAATTCTTATGTGATCGTTTAATAAGTTATGATATATTTTTAAAAAAATTAATTAAATAAACTGTTTTGAATTATAAAATTATATCATTAAACCCTAAATTTATAAATAAAAAAAAAATTCGTCTAAGTGATTTTGAAGAAAGATTGACTAACTGAATAGGTACAAAATTTAATTTTTCCTCGACTGAAAAAACCCAAATTAATTAGGAAACCCTCTTGTACAAGGCAAGTGCTGAATTTCCCCTTTGTCAGAAATACAAGGCATTATTATTATTTATTTCCCACCTTGTTTAATCAATTCATATGGTTGAGGCCAGTATGCAATTAATTGTTTTATTGTTTTTTCAAAATTTTTTAAAAAAAATTGTATTAAAAAGCAGATGATGTGCATCTCTTGACTTTTTATCCTTTCAAGGATTAAATGACATTTAATGTTGTATGCAAACCTTTATGGTGCTCTTAAATACTTACACCTCCCTTTGGCCTAGGAATTAACACACAATTGGAAAAATAAATAAATAAATAAATTAAATTAAATTAAATTAAATTTTTTCTAACCAATTATTTTTATAATACTAATTAAAATTTAGATATTTATTATTTATAATTTTTTTATATTTAATATAATAATTAAAGATTAATTTTAAGATATTAAAAATTATAATTTATTAAATATAGAAATCTTAACAAATATCTTAATGATACTAGTTAATAAAAGAAATAAAATATTTTTAAATTTTTTTCTTAATTTATTATGGTCACATAAATATAGAAGACGAAATTATGGCATTGAATTTGATAGTAAATGCCCACCAAAGACGATAAGAAAAGCATTAAATTTTCATTTATAGAGGAAAAAAAGGATAATAACATTCAAGTCCCTAAACTTTTGTATTGTTTCAAAATAAGAGCATAGTTTTCCGTCTATATCATATAAATCCCTAACCTACGTGATCCTTACAGAAATGATCAAATACTGTTTTAAGTTTTTAATACAAAAGTTTAACTATTAAAATATTGGATATGTAATTTAACACTATATATTGTTCAATTAAGCTAAAAAAAGGTAATTGAATAGGATTATAAAAAATAACGAGTGGTGCTAAAATTCAAATTTTTTTATATAAATTATTGTGACATATTATTATAAACTAATAAAATTATCAAAAATAAATTATTTAGATCAAGGTATAACTAATACAATTATATCAGAATATTTATAAAAATATTATTAAATTTTCAAAAATGTGTCTCAACATGTACAAATAAAATAGTGAGATGGGTGTGAAATTGACCACCAAATTGTTAACTTTCATGTTATATCCTTCAAATAATTATTTAGTATTACTCAGGACGTATTTGATACAAATAAATAAACTTTGTCAATTATACGAAAAATTATAATAAAGAAAAACCTAATATTATTATCCCTACAAAAAATTCATCCGCTAAAAAAATTGGAAAAGTAAAATAAAAGTTAATAATTTTAGAGAGTTTTCTTAGCCACTTATTTATGTTTTTATATTTAATAAATTATCATTTTTAATGCATTAAAATTTAGAAAAGAAATATTTGTTAATTATTACATTAAATACTAAAAATTATTATAAATAATAAGTACACAAATTTTAACGAAGCACCAAAATCTATTTTTAAATACTTAATTAATTGGATTAAGATTTTTATGTGAAAAAAATTTTAATTACCTTTTATTGAGCATCATGAATTCGTCATGAATTCGTCACGAATTCAAGATTTGCCTCTAATTAAATGTAGTATTCAAAGCTTCCTAGTGCAATCTTAAATGCTTACACCTTCCTTTGGGCAAAATATATAATGATCGCAAGAGAAATATATACATGCATATATAATGTCATTTATTCTTATGGTAAATACAAAAATGAAAACTATATTTAATTCATTATTAAATTTGATTTAATTCCAGTAAAGGTGATCAAAGAAACTTCATCAAAATCATGAGAACATCATGACTTAAAAGTTCTTATTGCATGACTTTGATTGAGGTCACAAAAAAATGTGATGAAAATAAGCGTATCATAATATATTAAATGTTTTTAAATATCACGTGTTTGGAAATATTTTTTTTAGTTACTTTATTTACTAAAATGATTTATTAATTTTTCAAATAATATGTGCATGCTATAATTTAATTAAATTGTCTTGTTTATCAACATAATATTGATGTTTCTAGGGATAATAAACAGTTAATGGATATGGATATTACCGTATCTGTATCCGTATCCGTATATCCGTATTTATTTTTTATTTTTTTAATCTCTATTTGTAGTTGCATCTGTTTATTTGTTGTGCTCTCATTCATATCCGTATCCCTCAAAAAATACAGATATTCATATTCATTCACATATTTACATGTATCCGTCTTTATTTTAATATTTTAATTAATAATTTTAAATAGTTTAAATTCCGTTTTCTAAACTTTCTTAATATTTAAAAGATTAAAATTAAAAAGATTGATAATAAATAAATAAATGAAATAATTAAGAAGTTTAGAATTTAGGCTTATTGAATTTTTATAATAATTTTAATAGTTGCTCAAAATATAATTTTATTAAATTTTTAGTTATTCATGTTTAATTAATTTCATGAAGCGTATCTTAGAAATACTTATTTCTGATCTTTATATATATATATATATATATATATATATATATATAGATATAAACTATTTTATTCAATAAATTCATCTTTATTTATCTATATATGCACGACACCCCTTATGGTCTACAATCCCGCCATAGAAAGATCAAAAATTAATAATAACTAAAGGCTTGAAAATTAAAATTTAAAAGTAAGGATGAATAAGATGTGGGTAGTTTTTTATGCCAAAATAATTTCATCTAGTAATTTACATTCAAAATCAAGAAGTAGCCTTTCTATATTATAGTTATAATTGAAGCAACTCCACTATGAAAAGATTAACAATGGTGATAAGGTAAATGATGGATATAAAAAATAGATAAAAAATTAATATTAAATATGATTTACTAAAAATAATTAAATTAGATATAAGAAATAAAAATAATATTAAATAAGAGTTAAAATAACGTTGTTTTATTAAATAGATAAAACTGATATCCATTTATCTGTTAGCGAATATATTTCTATATTCATATCCGATTTGTTTTAACTATTTATGCTCATATTCTCACTAGTTCTTATCCATAAAAAATGGATAAATATGATGTTCTCATACAACAATTTTTTTTATATGATATGAAGTTATTAAATAAAATACAAAATTTTACAAGTCAAATTATAATTATAATTAAATAAAATTTTATGAAAAAAATTATACATCATTAGTAAATAAAATAAATAATTTATAACAATTATAGAATTAAGTGATTTTATGTATAATTACATCAAAAGTTCCCATAAAATTGTACTAAATAAAATTTTCTCGCATTAAAATATATAAACATAATACAATAGATGGGAATTTTTTTAAAAATTAGATTATGGAGTTAAAGAGAAATAATTTTGTGTGCAGGGTTAAACCATTGATATTGTCTAAAATCAAGCCAATGTGTGTACTTGTATTTCCAAGCAATTAATGCTACACCGTTTCCTTTCCTTAAATTGTCCTCTCCCCTAGTCTTTCACTTGCCACAAATAAATAAGCAACAATAAATGAAACAATTAATCAAAAATAATTTTAAAATAGTAATCAATCAATCAATTATCTAATTAATTAAAAAATTAAATAATCATTAATAAATCTTTCATTTATCTGTAACGGACTATATTTATTTCACCTATATAATATCCTCTCGTGTGCGACTTTCTTTACATTTATTATGCAATTTCTCTGAGGAAGAAGAAGAAGAAGAAGAAGAGCAAGAAGGGAAAATTTTGTTATGGCTGCTGATGTGAGCTCTCTGATCCGTGTGATGAACAGGTACAAAGATGATAGGACGGCTGGAAATGAATCAAATTCTTCTTTGATTACTAGAGATTTGCTGGGTGGAAGTGAAGCTGCTACGAAAAATGATGAGTATCAGGAATTGGACCTGGACATGCAGGTCCCCAGTGGGTGGGAGAAGCGCTTGGACCTGAAGGTAAAATTTTCTCATATGGGGTTGTTTGTTTCATGTGAAAGTGTTTAAAGAAATCAAAAAGAAAAAAGATTTCGTTTGCTTTCTCTCGAAAGCCACCATCAACAGTCAATTGAGGATAAATGGTTTTTATATTTTTCATTATTGGTTACCTTCTCATCCGGGCTTTTTTCTTTTTTTCTTTGGTATTCTGTTTTTGCTCTATTTGCTTTGGAATTCTATGCCCTGTTTGATAATTATGTGTTTGGTCGCTGAGAAACTGGAGGAAATTTTAACCTTTATGGTAACTAAACACTTTTAAAAGTAGTAACCCTGCTCAATTGCCTCACCAACATTTCCGATCAATCAAACAGACAACTAGTAAAATTCTCCCAGATTCATGAACACTTTTGTTTCCAATCTTTGCCTATTAAGATCTTGAATTCTCACCAACATTTTATCCCACCCGAATTCACTTCAACAATTGTATTTAGTTTGACTATATCCCGCCGAAAGAGATCGATCATAGAAATATAGAGCACTAGTATTTTACTTTTTTTTGACGTGGTTACCAATTGATTGAAGTTGCAAAATCTCTTGAGAAGGTGGTACGAGAGATTTGAGTTTCAATCCTGCTCATATAAGGTTTAGGATAAATTTTAATTTACATTAAAACTTGAGAATAATTTTTTTATTTATTAATTTAAATATTTTGTTATTGCAGTCAGGGAAGGTGTATTTACAAAGATGCAATACACCAAACTCACCATGTTCCTCAGATCAAAAGCATCATCAAACCAATCAAACAGTACCAAAGCTTCAAGATTTAAATTTCCCGCCGTCACCATCATCAAAACCTTTGTTAAATCTGTTTGATGAAACTAATTTAGATCTAAAATTAGTCTCATCTCCCTCGCCATCATCAAGCAATTTCCAAAGCGTTTGCACTCTTGATAAGGTCAAGTCCGCTTTAGAAAGAGCCAGAAAGGAGCCTAACAAGAAGAGATTCACAATGTCAATGTGCAATACGAATTCTCCGTTATCACCCTCCTATTCATCATCATCTTCATCGATCAAGGACACGAGGGAAGATCAAGAGATGGAAGAAAGTTTATTGTCTTCCCCAATTGCAGCGGGGTGTCCGGGATGCTTGTGTTATGTATTGATCATGAAGAACAATCCGAGATGTCCACGATGCAATACGGTTGTTCCGATGCCGGCGATGAAAAAACCCCGGATTGATCTCAATATTTCTATGTGAGAGTTTGATTAAAGAGAAGAGAAGAGAAGAGAAGGTGTGATTTTGATGTTTCAATGTTTTGATTCTGTAAATGATCATAGATGATTTAGGGGTTAAAGTGATAGAAATATTATCAAAAGAAAGGTATGTGTAAATTCAAATTTTCTGTGGTCTAAGACCATAAAATCAAAAGAGGAAATTAATATGTTGTTGGTTTTATTATTATTAGCATTTTTATGCATAGCATATGTAAAAAAAAAAAAATCCATGCTTCTTTCAACTTATGCATTCAATTATGATTTTTTATTTTAAATTAATATACTTCATATATTTTGGAGAAGATTGATATTGAGATGTTGTAGAGTTTTATATTTAATTGTTATAAAAAAAAATTAGTAGCCATTGGGATATCTATTCTTCAAATTAATCACAAATAAATTCAAAAATAATTTATTCTAATTCTCGAGATGTTGAAAATTGGTTTCTATTGCACGTCTTTGGCAGACATTTTTTATTTTTCGTACTTGAAAATGTCAAAAAGAGAGTTAGTGTTAGTTGGTAGTAGCTAAAGGGAACTTATCATCTTCTAAATGTGACTATGCCACGTTTTTAATAGTAAATGTGACACTTGCCATTATTTTTTTTAAAATTCAATTAATTCCAATTTGGGTCACGGCACAAATTTTATAGTAAACTTCAATCCCAATTTTGGTCAAGGGCATAAATCTTTTAGTTAAAAAAAAAATATTTATTCATTAAGATAAAAAATTTCTCTTAATTTAAACTTTTGTACAATAAATACAAATAAGTGATATGTATATATATTTCAATAAAAACTCAACAACACAATTATTATTATTATACAAAATATGTAACACGAGTGTAATTGCATCATATTAATTATCCCATCTTATATTTACAAAAATTTAAATTAAAATATGTCAAGTTTTGACTAATAAGACCTACACATGACAATCGTCACAAACTTTCAACATATATTTAAAACTTTTAACATCAAAGTAGTGCAATGATAGTATAGTGGGTTTGAACAAAAAATGATTTTTGACAAATTTCAGGATGGATAGGAATAGGAATGAAACTCATATCAAAATGAGAAAGAAAGTTACTAGACTATATATAAAAAAATAAAATCAAATTATCAATGAGATTTTTTGAGATAAGTTTGGGTCAATTATCAAAAATAAAACCACGAGATTCTAAAGGTTTGGCCAAAACGATAATTTCGTCGATAGTATTAGACTAACTCTTACAATATGATATTAAAACCAACTCTCCTTCAGTACTATTGTAGGCTTGAGGACAAGTCAGATAAAAGTTAATGGGTCTATAATATCTCGATTTTTAAGGTCAAGAGTAATGTTGGAATGAGAAAGCTTTAGTAACGAATGGCTCTTGACAAACTTTAAAATGATTGAGAGTAGGAGTGAGTCTTATATAAGAATAAAATGAAAACTTACTAAGTTATATATGTAAAAATAAAATCAAGTTAGTAACGAAATTTTTTATAATAAGTTTGAACCTATTATCAAAAATAAAACTATGAGATCTTAAGGATTAACTTCAATAAACAATATATAGTGTTGAATCAGGACTTACAAAATATATACTTTTAATATTGTTAAATTGATAAATACATGTATTAATAAATTATTTTATAGTGTAAATAAATTCATATCATAAGAGAGATTCTAATTTTTTTATGCCAATTCAATTAGTTTTTTTATTAATCTTTATAGATAATGATACATATCCAATAAAAAAAAGATATTGTTCATATTTTTGGAACAAAATACTATAAAAAAAAATAAAAATCGTATGCCATTGAAGGAAAAAAAAAAGCCCATTAAATATTCGAATGTGACTTGTATCTATGAGCTTTAATTGCTGGCGAATTTCGCCAATCTTTCCCAATGGAAAAAGCTTATGGCTATGTACTTGTTCTTATTCATCTTCACTTACACTTAAAAAAAGAGAAAGTGATGTACAAAAAAAATATGGTTGTCCTATAAATGTTTGAAAACTGCATTCACCTACACTTTGTCAAACGATGAATTTTATGGTTTCTGTTTCAAGATAATTAATTATCAACATTTACTCTTCCAATTCATTAATATACCTAACGTTTAGTAAATGAGAATTTAATTGATTCAAAGGCTTTTAAAAGCATTCTACCTACCCAACTTTTAGTAGGAGATTATGCCTTTATTTCTCAAATACCCATTTGATATTTGTTGTTAATTAATAAATACTTTTTATAAATTTTAATTTATTAAAAATTATAACTTACTAAATATATAAATTTTAGCGAGTGACTTAAGACAGTCGTTAACAAAATCCTTATTTTAAATATCAAATAACTTAAATATTATTAGGATTTTGTTAAAAGCTTTTGTATTTAGTAAATTAGATTTTTTAATGTATTTAAATTTATCATTAATTTTATATTAAGTATTAAATAATATTATAAATTATAAATATAAAAATTATTTGCAACAATTAATTTATTATAAATATACAATATATATGTGACGTGAGAACACATGTTATTAAATAATTAGAAGGTTATATATTTTTTAAAAATTAGGTAGGTTAGCTATAATCGAAAAGGTTGTGAATGGATGAGACCAAGTAGTATGAAAATTTTATTTTTAAAAAATGTTGATGAATACATAGGAGATTTCAATGGTCAAAAACGTTTTGGAAAAAGAAAAGGACAATTGGGTAGGATTTTAATTTAATTTAATTTATTCAATATATAATTAATTTCCAAGTTTGGGTTGCTGATAAATTTTGAATGAGTTTATTGCTTTTGTTGACTATTCAATGATATTCATTGTTCAAATGATTTTAATGAATAAATCTCCCCTCAAATTATTTCTTTCTTCATCAATAATATTGAAAATCGTAGTTTGTTTTTACCTCAAATTGCCTTGCCTCCCATAAAAGCAATTGTAAGTGCTTTTAATTAACATTTCAACTTTTCAAAGTCTTGCTAAATAACGAAGACAGAGCAACACCCATAATGAAGAGGTTGGCGGCGCTCACCTCTAATGAAAATAAAAGCATTCAAAGTAAATTAAACCGAAAGAATTTTACCTTTTATATTGATTATTTATAATAATTTTTAATATTTAATATAATAATTAATAATAAATTCTAATACCTTACTTATCAAATATAAACATTTTAATACGATCTCTAAAAACATATATTATAATAATTTATTCTTTTCTTTTTTTAATTTATAAGAAAGCTCTTTCAATAATCTCATATATATATATATATATATTTTCAAATCATACTTTAATAATATGAATTTAAATTCTCAGCTGGTGGATCACAACTCATCTTTGTTTTATTTTAATTTTTTCATATTTTTTTGACATGTCCATATAAAATAAAACTATATTAAATTAGGATTTAATAATTATTTGCTAATTAAAAAGTATATATTAAACCAAGATTTGCAAAATAATAATTTTCTATTTTTAATCAATGAATGAAAAGATCATTTACCTAAACTTTGTCGAAATCGATGTTTATCTGTTGCTTGCTTTATATATTGTATTAATTATTATGACATTTAATTTATGTACCTAACTTTCATTAATTGCTACATTTAATTTCTTATTATATGCTTTGTCTTTCAAGGTGCTTACCTACCATCAACATCAACATTAACATTTTAATTGATCATCAAATAGCAACAAGTTTTAATATATTAGTCTTCTAAAAATTTAAATATTTGAATAATTTATATAGTTAATTATTTTTAATAATATATATTATCGTAATAAATATAATATTTTTTAATGAAAATTTATGTTTGTTTTTTTTTATATACATTGTGCTATGTGAATAAGATTTAATTTCAATACTTTATATATCATCACATTAGATATTATCGGTTAAATCAAATAATACAATAATACCTATTTTCAAATATTTAAATTCATAGATTAACTAAAACAATTGGATGGATGGTTGAATTTTTTACCTAGTTTAGGTGATAACTATGACTTTCAATGTATATATATTGAAAAGTTGGTGAAGAGAAGGTATAATGTTGACTTCCATTCTAACTATATATTATGTGAATACTTATTATCCTTTCAATTTGATAAGTTTTATTGTAACCTTTTTTTTAATTATTAAATTTAAAATCAATATATTTTTAATTTAATTCTGAAATTACAAAAAGAATATACAATTTATTTCTTATTTATATAAAGCAAATATAATTATTTATATGATTAATGGATGTAAACGACTTCATTTTTATCAAATTATTCTCATAATTAATATTTATTGAATTATTAATTTTTTCTTATATATGAATAATGACTTTTGTATGGTAACTACATTCATCCACCCTCCTCATCTCATAATGCAACCATTATATACATTAATGTTTTATCCATTAATTATTTTTGGTCAATCTATTAATTATCTATTTTATCGTATTTTCTAATTTATACAAAAATTTTGCTAAATAGTATCTTAAAGGTACTGATTAAAATTATCATATTTTATCATTTTCAATGCATAAAATGTACTCATTAATTATTATATTAAATATAAAAATTATTATAAATAGTAAATACAAATTTCTTAACCAGTGTTCTAAGGATAATTTTTAGCAAATTTTTTATAAAATTAATTGATTTTTTAAAACATATAATAAAGGAGATAAAATAATAAAGAACAAAAGTTAAAAATTCTAATACTCTATGTGTGTAATGGACCACACACTAGACCTACTGAATTATTTTTTCCTCCAACATTAAATTAATTATGATATTAATAAGAAATTGGCGGCCAAACAGTCAAATTAATTAATGTTAAAATTGTTTGGTCAACATATTATTGTTCACCCAATAAGGGTCATATTATGGTACATTCAAATGTACGATACATTTTTTTCATTTTATTCTTCTATTAAAATTTTAATTTTTTATTTTTATTCTCTCCTTTTTATTATAACCCTTAAATTTAATAATCATAATTTTTAATTTTAAAAATTAAATTTGTTACACTCTGGCCTATGAAATTTATACATGACAATTATCACAGGTCTTTAGTATATTTTATGGCTAAAAATGCTTATAAATAAGGCTATTAAGTGCTTGATAAAAATAATTCAAAAATATACTCATACTAGATTCAAATTAATCTACTTCTTCTTTTTCAAAACATCGTCCAATATACAATTAACACTCAATTCACACTTTTTCGATCGAAAACCGAATCAAAATTCAAACCAAATTCAATTCAACTTTAACATTCCAAATTAAAAATCAATACATTTATTATTCATGTCAATTTCATTTACAATTTTTCAAAGAAAACCAAAACAACATCATACATTGTCTATCATATTCCAAAACCATATGTGTATGAAAAATTCATCAAATATTCTAGAATTATAAATCATCAATCTTCATAGAGTTTACAAATACAATCCATTCAAAATTTACATAAATCTGTTTTCAACTTATAATAAAAGATAAGTATAGAAATTTAAATATATAAATAAATCAATTTATTAAATTATGCAATTTAAATCAATTTATCAAAATCAGCCTAAATTTATAAAAACCCTAATTGTACAATAAATTATCCGCTGCCACTTTTATGCACACCATTTTAATTCGAGTTTTTGACAATCTAATTATAATTATATCTACTTTATGTTTTAAATAACACAATTTAAGTCGAATTTTTATAATTGAATTAAAATTTATTGGATAAACAGTAAACCTTAAAATTACAAATTCATTCAAAACGATAAATCAATACTTAAATTAGTTTAAGAACTTTACCAAATGCTTGATTAGAGTCCTAGATAGTCATAATTGAAGCTGGTTGCCCCTAAACCCCAATTTGAGTTTTGAACATTAATTTATCCTCATTATTTTTTCATTTCAAATGATGAAATGAAGTCTATAAAAGATAAAGGATATCTATTTCTTATTGTTTTTAGTGAAAAATCCTAAATTAAATAGTAAGAATGGAAGAAATCAGAGGAAGGAAGAAGATTACAACACTCTAGACGAAAAGAACAGGAGGAGAAAAGGAGAGACAAGGAAAAGAAGAAAATGAATGTTTTTCTTCACTATTTGACCCTATATATAATGTCTTGAGAAATGATAAAAGTACCGTTTAAGTTTATAAAAAGAAGAAAACTTTAGAAGGAGTAAAGATAACAATTTACTATGATTTTTGAGAAATTTGATGGAACGAATCGACCAAGTCGTTCGATCGAAATTTTCAGCATTGTTTACCTCAATTTGGGTGTATGCTTTTTTTGATTGAACCAATGAGCTTGTTTCATCGAACCCATTCATTCAAACAAATTTTATATTTCATTCATCTGAACACCTGCCTTCACAAGGATTATTAAGGTCTGAGCTATCTTCAATATCCGTTTTTATTTTGATTTCTTTCTATTCAATTATCTCTTTGTCCTCTTTAAGTATCAAAAATTCGTTGACTAATAATCGATCTTGATTAGTGAGAATTTTTGTAACATCCCGATCCTTGAGGGTGAGGAGTGACGTCGGGATAAAGACCTGAGTAAGGAGTGATTCCTGGTAGGCTTTAGGATGGTTGTAGGGATAAGAAGAGTCTAACATCGGAATGAGAGAGAAAGTTATTGGGTTATATATGTGGACTTGGAACCAAATTATCAATAAGGTCTTTTGGGATGGGTTTAGGCCTATTACCAAGAACAAAATCGTGAGGCCCTATGGGTTGGGCTAAACCGGACTATATTGTTAATATTTTTGGACCAGGTGTTACAATATGGTATTAGAGTCAACTATCGTTCAGTATGATTGTGAGCTCGAGGACGAGCTAGCAAAAGCTAATGGGCCTATAACATCCCGGACTTTGAGAGCGAGGAGTGACATTAGAGCAAATATCTAAGTAAGAAGTAACCTTTGACAGGCTTTAGGATGGTTGTGAGGATAAGAAGAGTCTCATATCAAAATGGAAGAGCAAATTACTGGGCTATATATGTGAAGTTGAAACCAAGTTATTAATAAGGTTTTTTGGGATGATTTTAGGCCCATTACCAAGAACAAAACCGTGAGACCTCATAGATTGGGTTAAAGCAGATAATATTATTGACAATTTTGGGTTAGGTGTTACAATTTTATTCTAAACTATAAGTGCTCATCAAAATCTATAATAAAACCTTTATCAATTCTCGACCGTTTTTTATCTCCCAAATCTCATACTAAGTCTTGATACAGTATCAACTATTAACTATTATATCCGAATATATATTTTATAAAAATAATAAAAATACATTTATCAGATAAAATAACCAAAATATTCTTCCATAAGAGAAGTGAGATTTACAAAATTAGATATAATGTCACGACCCGACCCGTGGATCCCACTTGTGACAACGTCACAGGCCTCCAGGGTGTACCCAATAACACAGGATACCGCCTGTAGGCCTGTAAGGCTCATACAAAATCTATTTATCATAAAATATTTCCATAAACCTTTTCAAATATGCATCCACACACCCAAACATACAATGGATAAAATCAAGTTATAGTACTTTCAGTAAAT
>JAVXUL010000021.1:11731027-11753723 GCA_035590515.1 Trichilia minutiflora | reverse complement strand
CGGTCAAACGAATCCTCCCCGTTCGGTTGACCGAATCTGCCAGAAATCGAATTTTTCACTCAATAGGCTCCACACGAACCTAGGATCACACCCACAACCCCATGAAACACGAAATGCATGCAAATGCATGAATGAAAGAGGTAGGAAATGATAATTATACCCTCGGGATGAGGTACGAGTCGTTACATATAATATCCAAAAGAGTTAGATTAACATGAAGTAGTAGTATACGATATATTCGAATGTATACGATACATTCTTGCCCAAAATATAAATATGCCCTAGGTTTGCTAAGTCTAAGGCTAAAATACTATGTCACATATATTAATATTTAATTAATAATTATATCGAGTTGAAATTAAAGCCCTCCAAATAAAAAATATTTAATAACTGAGGGAGGACCATTAATTAATGTGTGCATTAAATTATTTATTTAAGTAATATATTTTAAATTCAAAGAAAAGAGCTTTTTAAAAAATACATGGAATAAGAGCACATGTGTATAAAAATAATAAAAAGTAAAAAATAAAGCTTCACCAGGTCTTAATAAAAAATAATCCAAATAAATCAACATATATAGATAGATAGATAGATAGATAGATAAATAGATAGATATCATGTTTATAGTATCTTAATAGATTCAAAATATATAAGTTTAAATAAATATTTAAAAATAATAAAAATAAATTAAAAAATTTACTCACAATTTAAAGAGAGAATGGGCCCCATACTATATCTCTCTCGATGTTTGGGCTCCTTTCTCTTGGTGTTTGTACCTAAATATATAAATAACAATACTTATATTAGTCTTGATTTTCAAATAATAATAATAATAATTTAATTCTATATGCAATGATAATATAATTTAGTCTAGGTTTTCCTAATTGACTTTTAATTATGGAGGCACAATTTATTTTTCGTCTATTCAATTGATTTTCAATAATAAAATTCTATGGTCATTTTATTATTTGATAATTATCAGTAATTCAGACTTAATTCCCAATTCTTCTTACGATATCATTTTTGCCTTTATAAATTGACTTCGAATTTTCGGTAAGTAAACTTTTGATTTATTCATATTCCTACCCATTTAGCATAATTTAATACAATTTATCAAAATCAGTTAAATTTTACAAAAACCCTAATTATACAGTAAAATTATCCACTATTTATTTTACCCATTTTTTCAATTTATGTTTTCGATAATATAATCGTAATTACAACTATTTTATATTTTAAATAATATAATTAAATTAATTTTTTATAATTGAATTAAATTTTTTTAGATAGACAGTAAATCTTAGAGATTTAAATTAATCAAATTACAAAATAATGCGTTAATAGAGTGAAAAATTTTACCAAATAATGATTAGAGACCTTATAAAACTTCAATTGTTTCTAATTTTAAAAATCTTTAAATAGGATATAAATTCTAATTTTTTTGCCCACGTGATTCCTTAGCCAAATCGAAAAAATGCTATTTCATATTGTAAAGGACATCAAATTATGTCAGTTTATGATGAGAAATTAGAAATTAAACATTAAGAATTGGAAGATTTTTTGAGAAAGAAATAAAAGATGCAGGATGAGGAAATAGGGGGGAGAGGCTCGAACAAGAGAGAAAAAAATGAGAGATGATGAATAGTTTCCTTAATTTGACCGTATTTACAATATTTTAAAAATCATAGAATTGTACTTGATAATATAAAAAGATGAAAATTTTAGAAGGGGGCATTTTAGATATTTCATAAGGTATTTAAAGTATTGGGCACCGTTTTCACCTCGCACAACTAGATTGGCACTCAAATCGATGCCTAGTATGATATTAGTCTACCATCGTTTGACGTCAGTTTAAGGGTCTGGCCTTGAACAGGTTTGGTTATAGTTTTCGATGGTTTTAGGGTTTTTGATTATGCGCATCTTTGTTTTCAAAAGTTATTTTCTCTCTTATCTAATATTTGATTTTACTTCGTTTTCTTCCAATTCGAGCATCTCTAAATTTTTTTTAAATAGTAAAAATCAGTTTATCAATTACTTATTTTGATTAATAGAAATTTAATTTTAAATATTAAGTACTCGTATGAATCTATATTAAAATCTATATTAATTTCAACCATTTTTGATGTTATTCCTCCCAAAATTCATACTAAGCATCCACATAATATCAATTATTAATTATTATATCCAAACGTATATTTTATAAAAAAATAATAAAAATATTCTATAATATAAAATAATTAAAATATCTTTACATAAAGAAAACAGTTTACAATCATGAACATTTAAGGTAGGTTTATTTTTTTTTTATTTCTAAAATTTTAATTTATAATAAAAATGTCTATAACATTATTATGAAATTTATAACATAGTCGATGGGAGATAATAAATTTAAGGCCTAACTAAAATAATTAATGTTTTGACTGGTCACCATCCTAATAATTAGCTCAACTACATAAAATGAATGTAACATTAATAATTCACAGGAAAATTATTTATATAATTGTATTAATACCATTCCTCCGTCACTTTCAACAGTTTCTGAGCTGCTTGCAGCTCTCAAATTTCAATAAATGAAGGGACCAGGCAAAAATATAATATGATTTTTCTCAAATTGTATAATTAAATAATATAAAATTTTTAATAATTTTTATTTTTAAAATAATTATTAATATAAAAAGATTTTTAATTTATATTTTAAAACTATTTATCGTCATAGATAAAAGTTTATACACAAAATAATTTATATCATAGCATTATAATATATTTAGTTATACCTTATAATTTAAAAAAAAAATTAAACGTTTAAATTTTTTATTATATTTTTTAAATAAAAATTTATCAATTTATTTTCTGGAGATTTTAAATATTATAATTTAAATAATATCTATTTAATAATTATTATTTACTTCTTCCTTTAACCCCCTAAACAAAATTATGATCATTATCAATTGTCTATGTATTCACGGTAATTTATTATTTATAATTTTTAAAAATTATAAATTTATTATTTTAATAATATTTTTTAGTAATTATTATTTACATCCCTTAGAGTTGAAGAAATCACTTCCCTATTTTTATTTCTTACGTTTTGAGAAAAAGAAGGTCTGTGTGCATGTGCGAAAATGATAGATTTTTTTTTTTAATAAACCTCAATTGGGAAGGTGAATAATGATTAAAGAAAAAGGAAGTACATATGTGACAATCAAAAACAAAATCCGAAGGGAACATAAAATAAACCGAAACAGTTGATGAAAACTATGGATAACCCAAATTATCTTCGTACATAAGCAAACCAATCTGATACAGAGATTATTATTAAATAATAATTAATAAACATTTGATATATATATATATTTGAAGATATAATGGAAACAAATAATTATATAATAATAATTTTATATAATAAAATAATAAACAAGTAATTTTAAAGTTTTTAAGTACATTTTTTTATAAGATAATAAAACAAATCGTATAATATGACATTAATTAAGGTTCATTTATAAGTTCTTATAAAAAAATCATTTCAACTTTTTTTTTTAATAAAATTATTTATTTATTTTTATTATAATATCAGTATATATCAAATGGAAGAATTTTTTTTAATTATCAACTGCATTAATTGATTGGATTCATAACTGCAGAAAGAAGCAGCAAGCAGTTATTTTCTATAGGCTTTCCCCATCTAGATTTCTCAGCATTAATATTGTCGTTGTATTTATCAAAAATCCTTGTATTCAAAAGCAATATCATTTATTTCAGATTCTGACTTTTATATTTTCATGCAAATTTTGTACCCATCTCATCAAATATATTATACTTTTTTTAAAAAAATTTATAAATAAACCTTTCGCAATCACATCGTATTATTCTTTTGCGTCTTAGTTAATTAATTATAGAATTATTCTTTCTAATTAAATTCGAGAACTTTATTTAAAATTTTATTAAAAACTAATTAAGGTTCAAACTATACCTGTGAATTTGTTAATAAAATTATTTTCCTTGAAAATTAAAGAAAAATATTCTTTTCTCAAGAATTAAAATTCTTGCTACCAATAATACTACTCATGTCAAAATAAAAATTTGACAACAAGTTAATTAATATGTTCTGTTTTCTCGCATAATCCCATTTCTATTGAAATGATCCTAACTTAATTGAATCAAAACCAACTCTAATATGATAAGAGTAAAGACATTTGAATCTAAATTGTGAATGATACAAAGAGTGGAATTCTATTAATCTCACTGTAGAAGATATGATTAATTGATCCATATGGCGATCAATTTTCTTCCAATCAATGCGTCTTCTCTCTTGTAGAACAAAGGACTCGTTGGTTTTTGTTGGGCTAATCAAAATCAAATATTTGTTGATTACGCTTGGAATTGATATTGGTTCTTTGGATTGTTTTATTGTAATTATCTGTTCATAGTAGTAGTTGGTGACTGGAGCTATGTTGTTATATTGCACTTGTGCTTGATTGTGTATTGCTTATCCTTTTTCTCATTTTAATTTGCTTACTCATCTTTGTTTTTTCTTTGATTTTGCTAGGAATCAGTATCCAAACTGTATTTTTCTTTTCAATTCAGTTTCTGTAACTGTTACACGTCTCCTTTCGAACATGAGGAAGTTTTTGCTCTTGTTGATGGTGGAGATCAATCCTCATGAAGTTGAAGTTGAAGATGAATAATGTTGTACACGTAATGATTAAAGGTGGATTTAGATTTGGTAAGAGCCATTCATTCAGCAGTAGACATTTTCAATTGGCAAGGTTGAACATAATGATATAATGTCAATCCATACGGACATCGACTGCTAATTAGTGTCCTAGACATATTTGGAATCTCTACGTTAATTTGAATTGCTTTTCGAAACTTTGGCCTCACACTTTGTTAGCATCATTGTGCAGTTGAATTTCATTGTGTTTTGCTATGGAAACATTCATACCAACTTATGAAGACCAACAAATTACATGTTTCCACTTCCCACATAATTGAAAATTGGTAAACACATTTGGAAGAATTAGCTTCCACGAATTTCCACTGACTTACTCTAAACAACTAATAAACTGAAACCGAACAATATACATTATTATGTCACAACCAACAAATTGTTCGAGGCCTAAGGAATAATTATTTCACAAAGTATCTGTCTTGTTTATGGCAACCAAGAGGAGGCCCAATAAGCGTCGAAGTTCTCCGAGTCCTATCAAACTAGTTACTTCCTTCCTGGGCGGACTGACCTGGAGAACGAATCAACCTACACCGCATCCTTTGCTCACTGACGCCCATATAGACGTCTGGTTCACTGCTGTCTGATATCCTCATCTCTATTTCTTACCGAGAAGCTTCCCTCTGAACTTCCAGTTGGGATATCAAAGAGCGAATTCTATACTAGAGCTTTGTTTCTTTCATTAAAGTGACGAAGCGTTTTTTAGCCTTCCTTTGCCCCACTAGCGGACTTACCCTCATGGTAATCATAGCTCATGTCACTTGCTTCAAAGCCAAAGCGGAATGCTTCTTCACAAAGTATCAAAATCTTACAAGACAGATTCAGGATTATCCATAATATGTTTCAGGATGAATACCTTGCTTGTATACAAGCTGCAAAACAATGTCTACCAAGACGCCTTCTTGATGCCCATCAACATACCTTGAGATGCTAGACTACAAAAAACAATATGAGACATTCAAAATTTCTCGTACACGGCATGAGATTGACCAGAGAAAATGCACCGGTTCCATACTGTGTAAAGGAAATGTTTCTCGGAAGTTAAGGCTAATTTACACAGATATTTCTCTAGCAACTCGGCAGGAAGAACCAGATCTCTGTGAGGAGCTTTGTAAAGTTTTTGCTTTAATTTGTATTTGGCAGACAGCAATCAACGTTTGTGATCTTCTATATGTCATTTTTCTGACACCGTACTCATTTGCTGCCTGAATTTATAACCTTAAGAAATTTGCAATAAAAATTCTAAACCAAATAAATACGAAGGGAGTAGCAAGATTTTTGGTCATGCTGAAAATCTTCTGACGGGAGAAGGTGAGTGCCATGATAACCGAAGAGATTAATCCATTTTGGTTAGATAAAAAAATAGAAGGGGTTTTGTGATGATAATGATTTTATGCTGAAAATCTTTTCAGGGAAAGCAAGTGCACTGAGAAGGGTAGTCAAGTTTAACTGACACTTGAAGGAGGGTTCCTGCTACGATAATAAATTAAGTTTCAGAATTAACCCAATCAACATGAGTGATTTTGTGATGATAATGATTTTGGGGACCATAAATTTAGCAGATCTCTGAGATTTTCTATTTGTGTCATTCCAGTGAAATATCGAAATTTGATTCTTTTTCTTCATTCCTTACATTGCTCTCCTTTTCTCTGCAACATCTTACCATTTTCACTTTTGGTTAATATTTCGGACAGCATTCCCCGCAAAATTTGCTCGACTGCAGAGTGACTCACAACTCTATCACCTGCCCCATACGTTGTTCTCCTCCACACCCACTAGAAATCAATCAAACTTAAATTTATTGCTCAAATTTGTATTTCAAGCAATAAAACAAATTCTCTCTCTGCAGGATATGTACATTTTTTCTTCTATAACCCTAACAAAGAACATGCACAATAGCTCAGCTCAGCTTTTGACTTACGGATAAATTTTGATTTGCAATTGACACGTAATTTTTCTTTGATAAAATGGTTTCAGCAACCGCTTCAGTTCACAGCAGAATACTTAAGATGGGAAGTAGATAAAATGTCACAAACCGATCATTGAAGAAGGTAAAGATTATTCAACTCTTTTGGGGCGAAATTCAAAGAAAGCAAATGAGAAAAGACAAGATAAAAAGTGGGGGAGAAACCACCAAATCGACAAGCGAACAGCAAATACAGCAACCAAGTAATTAAAACCTTCATAGCAATCAATTTTATCCAATAAACCCAAAACACGATGCCCATAAGATCAATAAGTAAGTGAAACTACTGCAAATATATAACATTAAAATACCTGTTTACTCTCTCTCGTTCGGGACTCGGCTGTGAAAGAAGAAGCTTACGGTATCAGATGACCTTGGGGCGAGTTTAATCTGGGCCAGACGGTTGCACAAACCTTTTAACTCCTCGGTACATGCATACTGTTTTATATTGGGCCACCTCGGGTTATAAATCGTTAAGAGCCAATAGGCCCAATTATAAACTCGACGTTCGTTTCTTTCTTTAAACCCAAAAACCCTAAAAATTTTCATGCGACTGGCTTCGGTACGTCGAATGGGGAAGAAGCAGAAGCAGAAGGTAATACTACCACCGGAACTCCCTCCCGAGGTTTCGGAGGACGAAATCGAAGTTTCGGATGAAGACTTGCAGTTCGTCAGCGAAAATCGGGAATACGCCGGTTTCGTTTCTCGCTTAGACACTCATTCCATTACCAAGTCCGTACTTCAACTCTTTGCTTATTCGCATTTTTTTCTCATACTATTAACCGTTATATTTTTTCCTCAATTGTTGTTTATTGAATTCATTGTTCATGTTAATTTGCGGGATGAGTTTATGGGATTGTTCTGTTTATAATTTGAACTTTTTGATTTGGAGAAGAATCAAAATTTCCATGTTTAGTTTGGATAATAATTATTTTGATAGAAGTCAGTTTTTTTAAAATTATGAACAATATAAAAATATATGGGTGATGTAGAAAATGGTTTGATAGGATTGTGTTTCTATGGATGATGTGCAATAAAAATAATATCTTACATATATTCATTGTGTATGCTTAGGCATGTAACGCGTGTTGCGGATGTGAAGGAAGATGATTTAGAGGCTTTGTATGAGAAACGGCTGAAGAAGAAGGCCGTGTTGAAAGAAAATGAGGATAAAGGGCTTCAACTTGAGCCTGTTGACGCACTTCCTGTTAAGACGTTGGATGGGAAACTCTACTATCGTACAAGTATTGAATTTTATCTGTTTATGTTTTTAATTGGCTATCTTGTATTGAACTTTGGGTGAAGTGATTGTTTGTGCTTTGTATTATGATGCAGTATACAAGGCAGAAAACGGTGAAGTTGAAAATGAAGAAGGCGATGAAGAAAAGGATGATGGTGCAGATAAACAAATAGTTAAGCTGACAAAAGCAGAAAGGAGAGCGAAGCTTAAGAAAAGTAAGAAAGAGGCGAAGAAACTTGGGAAGGAGTTGGGTAAAACTGAAGAAGCTGAACAAGCCCCTCAGGCAGCGGTGCTGGTATTTTTCTTTCAGAATTTGCTAATTATGTGTTTTTATCTGCTATTGAAAAGGCAGTTTATTTTCTGCTTTCAGGAACTGAACCAAATCTAAAATGTTTAACCTGATGATTGAACATATTTTTAAAAATCAAATGTGGATGTAGTTGCACGTAGGTGAAGCTTTGCAAATGTAAACATAATATTTGTGTTGACTTGTTTTGGGAAATTTTTGTGCACTGACAGTGGAAATTTCGTCATTATCTATCAAAGATCGGTTCCTATGAATGATAATTAGCTTAACTTCTGAGTTGACAATGACTATCTTTCCAAATTGTATATAATTGAGCTATAATAATATCATGTTGTTATATTTCTATTTGATATATATTCAATTTTTTTCATGTTGGCTTTTATTTATTGACTATATGTGTATATGAAGTTATATTTGTTCCTTGTCATGTTGGCACTTTATCATCGGATCAGAAGGTATAATTTCCTTCAATATCTATCCGGTATTGATTGAGTTTTTTGTCTTTTAACCAGTTGCCAACTTTGTCCTTTGGTGCATTTAGACTCATATGCGTGCATACATACGTATATACATATATATATATATATATTTCACATTTCAAGATGTATTACCCACTCTAATAACCCGTTAAAAATAACTTCTTGGTGTTGATAGATGCTAATATCTCTTGTGCCTGTCTTTAGTATATTCCATGATGCAATGTTTTCTATTTGTTTAGGCTGAGGTGAAACAAGATCTCACAGCTGAAGAAGTGTTTGAAAGTAAGAAGAGTAAACTTGCAGAACTGGGAATGGCGCTGCTTGCCAATCCAGAGTCCAATATAAAGTCTTTGAAGGAGATGCTACAGATTGCTAAAGATGAAAATTCTTCTATTGTCAAACTTGGGTTGCTATCATTGTTGGCTGTTTTCAAAGACATCATTCCCGGGTAGAGCTCCTGTTTTGTTTGTAATACTCCCTGCATGCTTTGTGTGTGGTCAATTTTTGTTCTTTGCTTGTTACAATTAAAGTATTCTTACTCTTTGTATACAAGGCAGCTACCGGATCAGGCTTCCTACTGAAAAAGAGCTAGAGATGAAGGTTTCCAAGGAGGTTAAGAAGATGCGGTTTTATGAATCAACTCTTTTATCTGCGTACAAGGTTAGAGTTGTTGCTTCATTTAGTGACAATTACCTTAATAACGTTGGGATCTCAATATGATTTTAGATTTGTATGCTTGGTGTGCATTTGTCCTTGCATATCATCCAATTTCATGTTTTCTGTTTCCTGTTTTAAAGATAATTCTGAATTTTGGGGAGACTATAAGTTTGGTGATATTCTTAATTGGCTGTAATAGTAAAAATAAATAAATTTTACATTTTAGCTTTCTTCATTAGCCCAATCATGTATAGTTTGATAAGTTTGTAAGCCAAAGGAAGCCCAGACAGAGAAGATTTAGGGAAAATCTGAGATATTGGAAGATGAACAAAGTTTTGAGTATTCAAGAATTTTCTTTTAGCTAGTAGTACTCCTGGTTTTGTTCCCTTTTTTTAATTTGAGCCCCCCATCTGAGTCTTGAACTCTTGCTCTGATTTTAATTCTTTGGTTGAGAGGAAGAGAAACAAGTTAGAGCAAAACCTAGGTGAGAGGAAGACAAGACAAAGTACTAATTTAAGTGTATCCGTATTCAAATAAGTGAAAATTTTATGTGAATTAATCTTCATCTTTGGTGTTATCTACAGGCATACCTTCAGAAGTTGATAGCATCAGAAAAGCAGCCCGTATTTTATCAAGTGGTTGTTCGCTGTATTTGCAATTTGCTTGAGGCAGTTCCCCACTTCAACTGCCGTGAGAGCCTGTTGGAGGTTGTTGTCAGAAACCTAGGCTCTCAGGATGATGTTGTGAGGTTCTGTTATATTTATTCCTTTTGATCTTATATTGTCAAATCGTTTTCAGTTATCTATTGAGGGATTTGAATTGACAGAATTTAGGTGGAAATTTGGATAATGAAGTGCAGATAAAATAAATGTCATGGGTTAAAAACCCCTGAATCAGATTTTGTTCTTTTCCTCCGTTATTGGATCTTGATTTCTTATTCATCTTTTTCCATATTTGCAAAATTGATAAGGTCTAGTCCTTCTTAGTAAACGTTCTCTATTCTGGCCACTATTCAAGGGTGAATCATCTTTGCAGAGTCTAATTACTAGTTACTGTCTTTGGTTTTAAAATTAATGACCGTACTTTTTGAGTATAGTTTCTTTTTCCTGCTATTAAATTTCCTACTTGTTGGCAGGGAGCTTTGTTGTGGTACAATCAAGTCGCTTTTTACCAATGAAGGAAAACATGGTGGTGAGGCTACTGTTGAGGCTGTTCGATTGGTTGCAGACAATGTGAAAGACAATAATTGTCAATTGCATCCTGATTTTGTTGAGGTATGAGATGCTTATGCATTTCTTAGCTCAATTGTGTTTGGTATATTCAAAATCTCTTCTAAGCCTGCTTAATGACTTGGTATCTTTGCTAGGTGCTTATGTCCTTGTCATTTGATGAAGATCTTCGGAAGCATGAAATGCTAGAGGGTGATAGTAAAGTTAAAAATAAGAAAAATTATAAAAAGAGAAAGAACATTGAGAAGCCTAGTCAGTTGCAGGAAAATGACAGAAAGAAAAACAGGAAAGAATTGATGACAAAGACAAGAGAGGAGGTTTTTACTCTACCAAGAGCATTAACCGCTTCCTTTTTTGTCTTTTTGGTCTTATGCTTGGGGAATTGACATATTTATTGCTTCACACAGGTTGCTGCTGATTACAAAGCTGCTTCTTTAGCCCCAGATGTTATGGAGAACAGAAAGATGCAGTCAGAGACACTTTCTGCTGTATTTGAAACATATTTTCGTATTCTGAAGCATACCATCTTGTCTACTGCATCCAGGTGTGTTCCTACATTATATGATTAGGCATTTGTGTTCCCTAGAATTTAATGTTTGATTGATTGCTTAGTTTCCCTAATGTTTTTGGCTCAGTTCTGAAGTAAATGCTAGTTTGAATGCCAGTGCATCTGGTGCCCACCCGCTGCTCGCTCCGTGTCTGAATGGATTGGGGAAGTTTTCTCATCTAATTGACTTAGATTACATCAGTGATCTTATGAACTATTTGAAGAAACTTGCTGTTGGAGGTAGCAGCAACAATAATTCTTCCCAGAAATGCTTGAATCATTTGACTGTATCCGAGCGCCTCCGATGCTGCATTGTTGCTTTTAAAGTCATGAGGAATAATCTTGATGCCTTAAATGTTGATTTACAGGACTTTTTTGTCCAGCTTTACAATCTAATTCTCGAGTATAGACCTGGAAGGTTGGTTCTACCCACTTTGTATCCAAAACTGTGGTCATTGGAATCTCATGCTATATTGGTATTGCCTTTAACAGATGTAATCTTGTATTATCAAGTTCTTGCTTGCTTGCTCACCTCCAAAATCTCATTTAGGCTTCTGTGATTTACCACATTGATTTCTTTTGGTTTCCAACCACCCATCAATCTTGTTAATGAGAAGAGGAAATGCTTGTTGATAAATTTGTTCCGAAGAAGTTTGATAATTTTATTTCTTTTAAATATTTTCAGATTAGACTGTCAGACTCTTTGCAACATTTTTTTACTTCTTTTTTTTTTTACACAAATTTTCTACTGCAAAGTGCTTGTTTTCTATGATTTTCTCACTTCTATGCAATGATTTTGTTGATCAGAGATCAGGGTGAAGTGTTAGCTGAGGCATTGAAGATTATGTTGTGTGATGATAAACAACATGACATGCAAAAGACTGCTGCATTTGTAAAACGGTTGGCTACTTTCTCGTTATGCATTGGATCAGGCGAATCCATGGCAGGTATGTTTTTAATTTGTAAAGGATTTCTTAGTTTGCTAAATACTTTTTTATGGTTTAACACAAGTTTTGTTTCTTAACTTCATGAATCTTGCAGCTTTGGTCACTTTAAGGAATCTTCTTCAAAAGAATGTTAAGTGCCGAAATCTGTTGGAAAATGATGCAGGAGGTGGCTCGGTATCAGGTTCTATTGCAGTAAGTTTTGTAATAAAACTGCAAATCACCATTTGCCTATTTATTCAAAAACTCTGTTTTTAAGTAATTATATCAAATGCCTTTGTGAAGAGAGTTCTGCAAGTAATTTTTCTGGTTAGATTATGATACGTATGTCTGCTTTTGTCCTTGCTTCATCCATAAAAGTTCGGGTACTATAATCTCTTTTCCTTTCTCTTTGTTACAAACAGAAATATCAGCCCTATGCCTCGGACCCCAATTTAAGTGGTGCACTTGCTTCAGTCCTTTGGGAGCTCAACCTTCTATCCAAACACTATCATCCAACTATTTCAACCACGGTTTCAAGCATTGCAGGCATGAACACTGCTCAAAACCAAATTTACCACGCAATTCTCTCACCTCAACAAGCTTTTGTAGATTTGTCACTTGAAAGAGAGTCGTTCAACCCAAAGAGTGACAATCGAAAATCAAGTAACAAGAGGAAAAGAGGAAATGAGTCTTCTATTTTGGCAAACACTGAATCAACTTCAAATTCAATTGATGAAAATGAGGTGAGCAAGAAATTCAGTCAACATTTTATGCTTCTTCATGACATAAAGGAAAACAAGAGATTAAGGAGTGAGTTAGATCGTGTAAACTTATCACTTCAGTTACATGAAGAGTATAAGAAGCAAAAGACTTTAGGAAGATCCAAAACCAAGAAGAGCCCAAAAAATGTTAATCTGATAATTGATCCGGTTGTACCATGAAGATTTTGTAAATTCATTCTTGCTTTCTTATTTGTTTCTTTCGTTATTGTTACAGTTGTAAGTTGACAGTGAAATGTAATTGAAGTCTGCTAAGCAAACTCAAAAGTTTTTGTGTACGACAAAACTTAGATGGGGGATTATAAATTCATCAAAAAGATCATAGATATATGGTATGATGAGATTTTATAACCCAAATGTTATGTTTGAAACAAGATTCTTAATTTCCCAGAACAGCGGTACATGTATTTGTAGCAATTCTTTGATTTTAGCCTTCTATGGGGCGCCATGGATTTTACAGCATAAAAAATGAAGGCGTCTTTTGGTATTGAAGTGTTGTAACTATAAATCCGATTATTTTAAAATAAAAATGTTACATAATAATAATAATAAATAATGAATTTTACTAAAAATTCATATTGTTAAATATCTTTTTAAAATTCTTTATAAGCACAGCAAAAATATTGTAATCTCAAATGAAATCAGTGACTTTTGCTGTGTATTTACGCTCTCCCTTTCTAACTTAAGGTTTGCTAATTAATTAATTAAAACAGGAAGTTTGGCACATGAAAAACTGTATTGTTTTTAGAAGGAATTTTCGGAATCTAATATGCCAAAAATTTTATAATAATTATTATATCGCATATTTAAAAAAAAAATACTCCCTCCATGCTCAACTAAACTCAGAGAGCATGTGAACTCAGATGCCCATGTAACATGGGCTTGCCCGAAACTTTTTGCTTCAGAACTTAAACACATATCATTATACTTTTTTTTGGTTGTTGTTGTTAATTTTATCATTATAAAATTTTATTCTTTCATTATTTTTATAAAAATAGAATAAAAAAGTTAAAAATTAGTATAACTGTATGTAAAACCACATACACCATAAACCTGCTCTCTCTCTCTCTCTAATAAAAGGAAAGAGCACAGTGAATTTTAGCTGTAGAAAATATGCAGAATGTCAGCTCTAAAGATAAAAGATTTTTGAAAAAAACAAACATAAACAAATTTTATCGATGTATTGTTTTCATTCGTGAATGCATGTGACTCGTATTTCCTTCCCATGGTTTTCTCTCAGAGATTTTCTGTCATTGTTCAATTTTCCCCAGGAAATTATTATATTATTGTCATCATTCTAAGCATCGATCTGGCTAGAAGTAGAGAAACGAAAGTCTCCCAACTCCAACTCAACAGCAAAACTACCTTCGGTTTTCTCGAAAATAATAATAATTAGACATAAGACATATATATGTGTTCTAATATTTTATTGTTTAGTTTAATTAATAATATTTATATGATGATTGGGAAGAAGGAGGAGGAGGAACTGAACGTGAATCTACGTGCATGCAGCAACAGCAGACTCCATCATGTGCTTTTGCCGCAGTTTCAGGGCATACATGCATTCATTTTTCAGGTTTTTTCAACTGTTCAACCACGCGTCAAAAAGTCGGTTCTAATATCTATTATTTATGATTTTTAAGCACTTTTGTTTAGAAGTGCTTCTCTGGATTTGTGTTCATGTTTGATAATTAACTGTGTTGTCAATAGGTAATTTATTATTTCATTAGAAAGCAAATGAATGACAAATAGTAGGTTTTGTTGAGGATAAGCAGCCCTTCCTTTTGTACAATAATAATAATATTACTGTAGGAAGTGCTTTCGTTATAAAAGCACTTCTCAATGCAGTTCTATTAATTATAACATCATCTAATTCTAACAATATCTTTGCAAATTAAACGCAAATATTGAATCTCACAGTTTGCTGTCTTTATGATCATCATATCCTGTAAACAGCTTGCTAATTAATATTATTTTTTATTAATTAATTAAATATTCTTCTTCATATTATATTATATAGTTTTTTTAATGGCATATTATATGAGCACAAGAAGCTATACCTAACTGATCAGTTTCTTACTGCAAACATCTTTAAACTGGTTTTAGTTTTTAATTAATTAGTATAATAAAATATTAAGTACAGAATATACGAAAGTTGCATAGACAAATGAAATTATTAAAGAAGAAGAAGAAGAAGAAGAAGAAGAAGAGAATATTCGAATATGAGTCGTACTGAAGTAATTAAAATTAAAATAATATTTATGAAAATATATATTCAAAATTTGCCTAAATTCAGATTCATAAGATATTATAATAAAATAATTAATTTTCTTCTTAATAAAAAAAAATCACCGAATTATGACTAACTCTTTAGAATTAGAATTAGTCTACTTGTAAGAATTTGCATTCAAAAATCATAATATGCACAGAAAATATTTTATTTTATTTTATTTTATGTTTACTTGCTTTCAAATCATTCGTTTAAGTCACTTCAAACTTATTGATGTAGAAAACCAATGATATTTAAACTTAATACAATATTTTATTACATTAAACAAAATTATAATAAGATAATCAAATTCAATTTTGGGGCCAAACCAAACAAGCTGTCAGTGTCATTCGTGGTATCAAGACGTCTTATTTCTTTAACTTGTAGGGTTTTCTTCATTGTCCAATACGAATATGATAAGAATTAAGATAAACCCTAGCTTTTGATTTTACAACTTATTTCATTCTTATACAAATCTCTTCTATTAATTAATTTAATTAAATCTTAAAGAAACCTAATTAGTTCAAATTTTATATCCCTAATACTATTGATATTATTAAAAAGTGTGATTATCAACGCTACAAAATTTTTAAATATACATTGGTAGGCTTGTAAGTCAAATTATATTGATCACACATTTCGGTCGAATTTTGCAATTGACTTGTTGAATTTTTGAGTCCATCGATATTATAAATATTCCATAGTCATCACTCATAAATATTTAATTAATTAATTACAAGACTAATCATCTATAAAATTATTAATTAATAGATGTTCACATTAGGTTTAGGCACCAAAATAATGTCCATATATGACACCACATTGCACTCCAAGAGGCTTTTTCGGTCTTAATTAATTTTTTTAATTTAATTATTCAATTAATTACCATCCCTTATCTTTGCCCACAACCGCAACAACCCACAAAATTAAAGCTAATTTGTCTCTTCCATTTTGTCATGCTTCAGTCACCGTTTCGTAAAGGGTGTGATTAGTGTCTACGACTAATAATAATAATTTATGAACATTAGGGATGACATTATTTGTTAAAAAGTTTTTGGGTCCCAAAAAATGAGTTGAGTTTATCTAATATTGTATTCCTAAGGGTTTAAGATTTCACAATTATATATACGTGCATAGCGAAGCTATTGGAGTCTCAAATATTGGTCCTTAAGTCTTTCAGAAGTTCGTATTAGGGTTCACTCCTATTATAGGTACATGTTAATATGTATCAAATAAATTATCTATTTTTTAATTAAAATATGCTGACAACACAAATTCATTTAAAAAAGAAAGAAATTGAAGTAAAGATATATAAAATCGAACTCAAAAAAATACTAACAAATTAAAAAATTAATAAAAATTATAGGATGAAAACTCAAATATCGTGATTGAGATACTGAATAATCTCCGGAGGAAGAATACGCTACTAAATTAATGAACAAGGGCCAATACCTATGTTCTAGCAAGCTTATCGACAATTTCGTTACTTTTTTCCTAATGATAATTTTGTCATTTTAAAATAAATTGAGGACTAATTATATACTGATAAACAATTATATCTTTAATCATAAAAATTCAAAATTTAGAGATCCCGGACGTTATTACCTCAAATTTATTTTGTTATTAATTTTAATGAGGGAAGATTTGTGATAAATCTCAAGCTAATTTTGGTTGTGAGATTAGATCATTGATATCTCATCTAGCCTATGGACCTCACATATGATAATTATCATAAATTTTTAATATATACTTTATTACTCATAAGTACATATTGAGAGCTTGTAAGATTTTTGAAGTATTTATTTTACAAATAACACATTTATATACTTCCAAAATTTCTTTTCAACAATCCAAACTTCATAAATTATAAGTTCAATCTCAATCATTTCAAAACATCGAAAATCATCTTATTGTCCATCATTAAATGCATTTAAAGCATATATGTCCCATGTAGATAACATTAATGTCATATATAAACTTTTAAAATAATATTTATAAATAAAAAAATCTAAATAATAATTATACAAAGCTTTAAATTTATAAGATCGATTATAAGCCTCAAAAAAGTTAATATAGAATACAAATGGTTTATATATTTTTTCATTAAACTTGAATTATACAAATATGAATCGATTAGAAATATATCTGATCTATTTCAAATATGAGAAAAATCATCATCACACGAAACACATAATTAATTCGATTTACCTCAAACTGAAAAATAAGTAGGGTGAATATATAGAAATATACTCCGTGAATAAATTAAAATATTAAAATAAAAATATATCCTTTAAAATTCTTAAAATAAATTATTTTAGTATTTTAAATATATGACTAAAAAAACTTTAAAAGAAATTTTATTTAAAACATTTGTTAACTTTTGAAAACATGATCTACAATAAAATTATTGAACTGATTACTCTTCTCAATAATTACTCTAACCTTAAGTAACCTCGAGATCATCAGTTAGATTTTCACGTAAATTAAATATGATGAGCGTTTATAAAAATTAAAATTTTGAGATAGTAGAAATAAAATAAATGCATGATTTGATTTGATGTGAAAATCAACTTACCACTAACTTTAACCTGGAATAATCACGTAGTGATATCTATAACTATCCTAAATACGATTCACAGATGGGTATAATACTTCACTCAAATCATCGATTACAATCCTCTTATATCTATCCCATTTTTGATCTACTCACCTAGACGGCCTCTACTCAGATCTATCTTATAGTAAATCTAATTTTGATCCACTCAATCGTAATCACCAATAGATAGATAGATAGATAGATAGATAGATCGATATATCAATTAAGTCTAGCAAATCAATGTGCATGTATATGTACATACATCAATGATATAAAATTCTAATTAAGTATTCAAACTATAAGGACATCATCAAAATCCTAACAATCATAAAATCAATTTGTCCTCCTAGCCTTATATAAAACAAATCAAACTAAACTTCAAAAATAAATCATAACCAAATAATCATTTAAATACAAAGCATACATAGACATAGAATTATATTTTATCCCTTTATCATACTTAAAATGAAATAGATACATTTTAAGAAAACATTTACTAAAACAATAAAAACAAGGTAAAGTGTTCACTCGTAGTCGAGGGAGAATATACACTCCCTAATCATCCCTCGTTCCACGGCATCTCGAGTAGGTTTTTAGCTTAAGTATCGTTACCTTTATAATGTTTTGATTTCCGCTAATTCTCAAAAAGCTCTAATTTGAGCCAAACCACTAATTCTTTTTCTTTGTGATTTCTTACCCCTTTCGATAAGCTGAAGCTTGTAAGAGGTTTAAAATGTTAAATGAAGTAAAAAATTGAAGAGAAAATAAAAAGATTGCAAAGACAATGAGATGGGTTTTGAGGGTAGGGAGAACATCATAAGAGAGAAAAAAAGAAAGGAATAAGGAAAAATAAAACATGGGGAAAGAGGGGATTTATCTAAGGGGGTTAATTCGGATAAATGTATCGTATTCGTGTCATGTTAATAAACATATAGTATTTTTTACGTTCATCCGAATCCGATCCATTTATTAATCGTATTAAAAATCCTCAATCCAAATCCGATTCATTTATTAATCGTGTCAAGAATCCTCAATCTAAATACGATCCATTTATTAATCGTATCATTTATTTTTAAATAGGTGATATAACATGATACGATTGGATTATTAACTCGATCGAATATATTTAATCCATTTAATTAATCAATAAATTTTTTATCTATTTAACTAATTATTTATTTAAATATAAATTAAATATCAAATATAAATAAATAAAATAATTGTATTAAATGATTATTCATTTAGATATAATTATTTATTTAAATACGATTATTCTTTTAATTAATCGTATTTTAAACGAATAAAAGAATTCAGAAGGTCAAATCTAAATCTGACACGATTATTACTCGTGTCAAATTTTTCAAATTCGAATTCGTTTAATTATATCGAATTCTTATTGTGATCCAAATTGTCATCCATTTTTATCCCTATTTATAATACAAGATAAATTTATTATTTTACCCTTAACAAATATAAAGGAGAAAGTTTCAGATAGGAGTAAAACAATTATTGAACGAATCGCGGAGTACGTTCGAACAAATTATTCGATATCTTAAAAAACAAAAATCCTCGATTTTATCATTCAAATGAATTACAATTCATTTGAAAGAATTAATGAATTTGTTCAAGTAAATCGTCCGATTTATTCGAACGAATCTAAATCGAATATTATTCTAAGAGTTATTAAAATTCGTTCAAACGAATTAATGAATTTGTATATTTTCACTTAAATCTTTACTCATATTAAAATATATCATTAGAATCTCAGTTAAAATAAAATTAATTTTTAATTTCATTGAGGTCTTTACGATTATAATTTTAAAACTCAACTTAACCAAACTAATTCTTCAAAATAATTATTGAATCAAAATGATGTATTAACTATTTATTAATTATACATAAATACATATATAAATATAATAAGAAATTATTATATTACCCTTAAATTTTAAACATAAGGTTACTGAAGTCTTAATTAAAACTATTAGTAAAATATTAAAATTAAATTTTTTCACAATATAAAGTTTTAAATACTAATATATAAATATATAAATTTTATAAAGATCTTATTCTTAACTGAAGTCTTAATTAAAATTATCAGTAAAATTAATTTTTTAAATATAATATGATTTTTAGCAATAAATAGATATTAGTAATTAATTATTAATAAAGGAAGTAGTCAACCGAAATTAGGAGGATCTAATTTGAAATATTAATGTATATTTAAAAAAAATAAACCAAAAAAAAAAAAATTCGAAAAGATGATGACCAAGTTAAAGTAACACTACGTAACGAAAGCTTTTGGCTACACAATGAAAATTAACAAATTACCTTAACGTGGATAATTTATTTTATCCATTCACCTACCATCTGCATTAACAAGGTATTACTCTATAAAGTTGCTGCCATCACCACAATTTGTAAATTTAATTCAACTTAGTTGATTACATTAAATTTAATTTTTAATTAAAGTTATAGCATATAATAAAACTGGTAGAGTAACCCATTTCCTATATAAGATGTCTTGTCAAATTTGATATTACGTTTGTGCGTTGAAAAAATGTTATAATAAACCGTTGATTTATCTCACTTTTTTTTATGCAAATACACGAAATATTTCAAAAAATATTTGTGATTACTCACGTCATTGACAATTTGACAAAGATAAATTAATAATGTATTATAGTTTTGTATTCGAGATACATTTTAACTGTTCAATAATTTGATAAAATAATAACAATTCTTTCCCACTAAAACCAAATGTATTAAAACAAAATTAATTAGTTACTTGGAAAAATAGGTAATCGTATATAGATTAAAATATGTCCTTTCTTGTCATTTTATACAAGTATACTTCAAAGTTTGCCAAAGAATTAAGAATAACTTTTTTTATTTTGAAGACTACCTTCCCTCTAAGCATATATGGGCTGTTCTTCATTTCAATCTTCAATTTAGTCATTAATGAATAACGTTGTTCTCGTTCTCGTAATGTCTAGATATTTTACCAATTAAACTGGTGTTATTGTGAAGGGAATCAGGCAGCATTATGGAAGCCGGCGGTTCAGCCACCGACAAAACCTGGCTGCATCACCGCATGGAAAAAACTCGATGGAGTGGGAGCATGGCTCATCCACGGGGCTGCGTTTATCTTTTTCACTACTTTAGAGTGGTGCTCTTGCTATAAAATTGAGACCATTGGTGATTCTGATGATTTCGAATTACCAGATCTTCAGCAACATGCAAGCACTTCAGCAAATTAAATGTTAATTGTTTCGAAAGCAAGATATGTATTGCATAATCGAAGTTATTTGGTTCATGAATTTGTTAATGTATTTCAAGAGATTTGTGACAATGTAATCTATTAAATTACTTTGACCAAACTAATTAAAAATCGTTAGATATAAAGCGGGAGTTGGTACGTTATTCCTTGGTAAACGTTACCATGATCTATCAGTGATCAATAGCCATTTTTCACGTGATTCATTTTTTATTGGATTAAATAATTTGAATGGATTTAGCTTTTTAATATACTACACTAAAATCTCGACTTTAACCTCCTTTATTATATTTTATGAAATCATGATTGATGTAGAATAAAGGACAATGACAAAATTGATGCCATAAAACCAAACCCAACACCATGTTCATAGCAATTCAGTGGAGGAAGCTGCCCAGAAGTCCAAATACATGCATGCACAATGTTTAAAAGCAATCAGTATATTCAACATTGGTGGTTAAACATACTTAATCAAGACATGTCCCATGCCCGATGATTAATGTACATGTTGACATTAATTTGATGTTAAAGGCTTACTTGTAAACTCTGTTATATATATATATATATATATAATGTTGACAACTTATCCACTCTATCTACCTTTGGATTGCAAAAAATTCAAATAATAAAAATTTGTGTCATCATTTTAAATAAAAAATTATATATAAAAGAGCTTGATCCATTAATTTATGGATTTTGCTAACGATAGAATTTCAATGTATTAAAAAATGTAACTTGTCAAATATAAAAACCTTACCATAATGATATTGGTTGGCAAAACCCTTAATTTATATCTAGTGCACGATTCAATATTTATTCAACGGTTAAGATTAGTTTATGTGTAATTAAGTACATAATTAAATACCATTGTTAACGTACATTCAAAATATATATATATATATATATATAAATATTCTTCAATTAAGAGCGGAGAGCCACAGAGTCACATGCAAAACCATAGCCTTCACGGGATAATTTCATAAGATCAAAGTTTTAATGACTCGTTTGAAATTACAAAAAATTATCTATTACCTGTCTAGAGCTATATATAACCATGTATAAAATTTTCTTTTCTTTGATACTCAAATAGCTATCATAATCTTGAATCATGTAGAATCTTAAAGCCATTTTTGAGTGATTTTCATCACCCTGAAAGAAATTATTTTGATAATGTTTATCTTATCTTTTATATATGGTGTAATTGACTGTTACTGAAAAGATAAGATCTTCCTAAATTCACCGCTATCCACAAAGAAATTAAACATGATGCTTTCAATTTTCTCTTGACTTGATAATCAAAATCATTATAGTATTTTAATTTAATTACTAGTTAATTTATTAATCATATTACAAATACAAATTATACATATAATTTCATTAATACAAATTAATATAATATGATACAATTAAAAAATAAAAAATATTGTTTTATTTATTATATTAATTTATTATTTTATTTTTTTAATTTAGCATATCATATTAATTTATTTAAATAAATTTATATAAATAATTTACATAATTTTTTGGGGTAAGGATTTAAATTTCTAAGGAGTCTTAGGTTTGAACCCTAGGAATGTCACTTGCGAAACGTCAAAAAGATCATACTGTTAGTTTTATTTAAACTATTTTCTTGAATATAATGATAGATCAATTTAACTGATGTTTTTTTTTTTTAATTTATATATAAATTATATTCTT
>JAVXUL010000021.1:11704718-11718319 GCA_035590515.1 Trichilia minutiflora | reverse complement strand
GAGAGATAATCATACTTTAAGTGTAAAATGATAAATTTAACCCTTAATACACATACACTTTTATGTACTCATCAGTAGGCCCCTAACTCTTTTACCTCTTCGTGGTACCTCCGCACGAAACTCTTCAAGGTTTTCCCAATTCCCTGACGTATTGACATTAGGGTGCTCAGTTTTTGACTAGTGGCCATCGCTCTTTTGAATTCATTCTCAAAAAGTGCTACCAACTGATTGAAGCTAGTGATGCTGGTCGTTGATAAATTTTTTTACCAGCGCCTTGTCGGCCCTTCTAGAGTCAGGAGAAAAGGACGACATATCTGCAGCTCAGTTAGGCCCTGAATCAACATTATTTCCCTGAACATGTCTACATACAGGGATGAGTCCGTTTTCCCTGAGTAGGAAGACAGCTGGGGCATCTTGGATTTCTTTGAGAGGAGTAAGGATAAAACTTCCTCTGAGAGAGGGGATTTGTACCCAGAAGTAGGGACTTTTTCGATTCCTAGGTTCCTTCCCTGAGCAGGGATGTTACATGCCCCCATTTCATACAACATCTTCTTTATGCATTCTTCCATTTTCTTTCTGCTAATGGCTGTTGTTGCTTTCTTTTCTCGGGCATACTTCTTATTGAGGTAGACTCTCATGTAGATGGAGGCCAGACTGTGCTCTATTCTTGACTAATCTACCCTTCTATAATTTTCATTTCCCCTATTTTTTCGCCCCTCGTAGATTTTGAAGGGAGTGTTGCTTTCCTGATACGTGTGAGGCTCCTCCAACCTCTCAATTGCTTTGGCTTTTCCTTTCTACCTGGCCGTCAATCTGGGCTTAGGCGCCTGACCACTTACTTTTTTGGATTCCTGAGCTCTCTCTTCACAGCTGCTTCGGGGAGTTTGACTCTCCTATTCTTCAAGGGCAAATGGTGTTCTCCCTTCTCTCAGGGAGACAGGTTCCCTTGCCATCTGCCTTCTAACCTCCAGGAGTTCTCTCTCTATTGCTTCAGTCCTACTGGCCAGGAATCTGTCTATATGTCTGCCTCCTGACCAAAGCTCCTCCCTGGTCAGGGGTACTTCCCTCCTCCACGAGCGGTGCTTTTGCTAGAGCTGGAATCTTCATCTTCTTGTCTTTTTTTTGTCATTTTGTCTTCTCCCTTCCTTCACCAAAATGGTGCTTCAATGGCTTTTTGTTTGTTCCCCACAGACGACGCCAGTTGTTGGTGCGAGAATTATTCGTAGACCCTCCTCACGGCCAATGTGGAATGACTCAGCTGATGAGATATGAGAGCGATGAGGTTGCTGTCGGAGGGTAACTTTCCCACCAGAGGGTGACTGAAAGCGTAATTGTTTCTGACGAAGCTTCACCTCCTAAGCCTGCAAAATGATAACACCTTCAGAGTAACGCTGAGTGGGGTTCCCGACGAGGAAACTCCGATGCCTAACTGAGAAAATAATGAAGGAAAGAAGTGTTGTTTCTGACAAACACAGAGAAAAGAATATGAAAATAGCGAATACAAAAGAAAATGTTGAGGTTATAAAGGAGACGTTGAGGAGAAGAGAGTAATGTTGTCAAATCTTTTTCAGTCCTAAATGTTTTGTCCAAAAAGGTCTCCCCCAAAAGTCCATTTCTGTTGAAGAAGTTGCCTTTATATAGTGCCCCCCTAACAGTGACTTGGCATCGAAGAATAGGAATAATGGGATGTCTGTCATAGGATAGTGTGTAGCCGAATATCATTAATGATGCTGACATTTTAGCAGGTTGCAGGCCTGACACCATTCCATCACCTGAAGATAGTCAGAGGATGGGACGGGAGCATTTATGGTAGATGACTACCTCGATAGTAGGTCTACTGTTAGTACTCATACCCATTTTTGAATAGAGAGGCACGTGTTTATAAGTACCCTGATCAGGGATCGCCTGTAAGTTGGATATGAAAGGAATTCGTGTCTGGAGCAATCACTGAATGTGCACCAATTGGGTTGCATCCTTTGAGAGGCTAGCCTGATTCTTGAGGCGGAGAATGTTTGCAAGCCCCAATTGTTAGATGCTTGGGCTGAGACATATGATTGATAACTCAGAGAAAAATCCTGAGAAGAAATCTATGTCACCCTAAGACCTGAGACAATGAAAATCCTATCGTTGTGAAATGTCTGGAGCAATGAAATTCTTAAAATGGAGAATTTTTGGGATGCGAGATTCATAGGACAACTACTTTATCACCTACCATATATCTTTCTGATAGAATATTTACATACCGGTCCTATATATTTTTTTAAATAATAATATTTTTATATATTATCAAATATCTGAAGACATGTGATAATTATATAATAGTATTATTATATTAGTTTAGTTTATATTAATAATTATGGACAGATATGTCAACACCAGCAAACAAGGTGATATTTATCAACCTTACGTTGATTAATAGGCTTATGAAATTCTTACGTAAGTGTGACAATAATCTATATTAAATATTTCAAGGGTCATATAATTTTTGATATAAATAAGTTAAAAATTATAATAAAAAATTAGATATTATCAAAAAGAAAATTTAAAAAAGAAGATATATTATTTTATAATAATAAGACATGCTTTGACTTTTCTGTAAATATATCCAAGAGGTCCAGAAATTATTATTTTATAATAATTTGAAAATTATAATATCTATTGTCTTTTAAAATCATCCTGTCAATTCAACTCTTGACTAATGTATTAAAATCCATAATGACAAAGTTGAAAATCACCATCATCAACTTGCTATTATTTGACAATCATCACCAAAACCAACAATTTAAAAAAAAAAAATATTATGATAAAATTTTTATTAAGTAAACCAAAATATAGTATTTCTTTTTAAGTATATAAATCAATTTAAGTCAAAACAGTTATTATAAAATTAATCTAATTACAAGATCATGTGATCGTTAAGAACATATTATTAAATTTAAAACTATTATATAATTAAATAGTTGTAAGTTTGTAATATAATATTTTAATTAGATTAATTTAGAACTCAATCTTTGGTTTGGTTAAGTTATATTTATTAAAAATAATTATACGAGTTTTCTCATAACAAAAAAAAAAATATAAAAGTTGGTACCTTAATAATATTCCGTTGAATGTAGAATCACTGTATCGGAGTGGGCGGGAATAGGTCATGTAGGGTGGTTGTTCGATCATCAATCATGCATGACCAAAGCCTTCACGTTTATAAATCAATAATAAATAATATTAATGTTGACAGACAGTCGCCATTGAAGAACAGTCTTCAAACTTCAAAAGTAGTTACCCAGAATACAAGACTTTAAATATTATCATTCATGCACTTGCTTGCTGTTGTTCATATTAAACCAAAATCTCTAACTACGATCTGTAATTTGTTCTTTTTACTCTGTCCCAGATTAATAATTTCAGTTTCAGATATTTCATAGTTTTGGCTGTGTAATTTTGAAGAAATTGAAGTAGAGTTATTTTGATATTAATTCCTCATGTTGGCAAGATCATCACTACCAGCAGTTTCAGTTTGGGCTCTGTGTTTAGTTTGCATATTCAACCATTTTTGTTTATCTCAAGCTCAGAATCGAACTTCAGCTGCTACAGATCCTAATGAAGGTACTCTCCCTTTCTTCTGTTTCTGAGTTCTACAATAATTTTGGTTGTTCAATGATATGATTATATAAATAAATTCGTTACTTTTTAAGCTAATTCTCTTAAAATATTATGCATATCTAGCGGTTGGTTTGTAATTTTACCTATATATTATTTTTTTTTCATTGTTATTTGCTTTTTTAAAAACTCAGGCGCAAACGTTTGTAATTTCTTAATTTGAGCATAAAACAGTTCGATGTCAAGAATTGTTGCATTGGTTATATAGTTATTCATATTAAGAGTTGAATCTTGATGTAGAGTTGCTGATCAAAATTTTAACGAAAAGGTAAAATTGTTAGTCTAAATATTAAAAAAAAAACGAACGTTCAATTTGATAAAAAATCATGAAAAGCATATGTACCCAAGTAAAGGTGATAGATAGAGAGTTGTTTGCTTTTTGGTAATGAAGTTGTAATTCAACAACTTTTATTGTAAATTTGATTACAGTGAGAGCACTGAATTCAATTTTTCAACAATGGGGAATATCGGCAAATCAAGAACAATGGAACATTAGTGGTGAGCCTTGCAGCGGGGCTGCCGTTGATTCTACTACTTTTGATAACAAGGCTTACAATCCCTTTATCAAATGTGACTGTGCTGACAGCAATAGCACTGTTTGCCACATTACCCAGCTGTAAGTATCCTTCTGTATGACACTCTCGGAAACTGTTTGATAATTTGTATGAATGACTTGTTAACAAAGTGTTTTTACATTTTAGCATTCCATCCATAAAGTATTGCCTTGCAGTGGCCTGGTCACTTCATGCGTGTGTGCTTATTCTGTATGCAATTGGATTTTGAAAGGATTGTTATTTTCCTTCTAAGACCACTGTTTTGATCGACTACATGATATTATGAATTTAAGACAAATTGTTAGCTTTTAGTTATGAATATATTAATTTAAGAGTAAAGCTGTTACAAAATCAATTTTTTTCCTTGAAAATTGCTGTGCAATTCATTTTTCACAATCACAGTGAATAAGTATGATATGATAATTAATGTAACATTGTGTTGAATCTAATAAAATTATACTACAACTCGTTATTTCTTTTCATGCTTGCTTAATTTTAGACTTATGTTGACAGGAAAGTTTACGCACTGAACGTTGTTGGTGTTTTACCGGATGAACTATGGACTCTGAATTTTCTCATCAATCTGTATGATTTCATATTTGTTTATACTTTCGGTTGATTTCTACAATACTAGATTGCTTTGCACAGTTCTTCAATAATTTTAACATTTTTTTCTGCCTTCAAACAGAAATTTGGGCCAGAATTACTTGACCGGTCAGCTGTCTTCATCCATAGGCAATCTAACCAGCCTGCAATATCTGTAGGCTGTTCTACAATTTGATTTTGGACTCTTGGGACATGAAAAATATATTTCAATCCTCTCTTTTTCTGATGTTAATTTAGTTGTTTTTCTGATCAGGAGTCTTGGAATTAATGCTTTATCAGGGGAGCTTCCTAAAGAATTTGGAATGCTTACTGAACTTATAATACTGTGAGTTCGGAGTTTACGTCATTCTTAACTCTACTAAAGAATCAAATCCTTCGGTTTTGTATTATTAATTTATTTTATTTTGCTTTTTAATTGTAGTGGTATTGGAACAAATAACTTTTCTGGTTCTTTGCCATCTGAGCTTGGGAACCTGTCGAAATTACAGGAATTGTAAGTTCTGATAAAGTTTCTGTTCCATTTATATCATTTAATTTCAAGATGCTAGATGGCAACAGAATTCACTAAAATTTTTACCCTGACAGGTATATGGACAGTTCTGGTGTTAGTGGTGAAATTCCTTCAAGTTTTGCTAATCTACAGAGCCTGGTTAAATTGTAAGAACTTTTTGATTAATCTGAAAATTTTAAATTTCAAAAACTGGCTTGAATCAACTCTTGGACTAATACTTCTCTTGTTCTTAGGTGGGCTTCAGATATAGAACTCACCGGAAGAATCCCGGACTTTATAGGGAATTGGTCGAAGCTCACTGGCTTGTAAGAAAAAAGAATATTACCTTTTTCTTTGTTTTCTTTTTCCATCATCTTACAAGTTACCACAGTTTCAAGCTTTCTTAATTACTGTTTATTGCAGGAGGTTTCAAGGAAACTCTTTTGATGGTTCGATACCATCATCCTTTTCCAATCTAACTTCTCTGACAGAATTGTGAGTTTTCTTCATCTTCTCAATGCTGTTGTTTGTGTTTCGCATTATTTTGAACCTAACATTATAATGAAAAATTAAAATTTAGGAGAATGAGCGATTTATCCAATGGAAGCTCATCGTCACTGGCATTTATAAGGGATATGAAGTCTTTGACTATCTTGTAAGGCAACGCTTTTCCAAGTTCTCATATAACAATTTATTTTTCATTTTTTTCCTTTTCTAATTAACAATTTTGGTTGTGTACTGCAGAGAATTAAGGAACAACAACATTTCTGATTCCATTCCAACCAATGTTGGAGAATACCAAAGTTTGCAGCATCTGTAAGTAATCCCTTACTGCAGGTAGTTCTGTGTAGCTTATAAGTGTGTAATTGTAATATATATTTTTTCCTGTAGGGATTTGAGTTTCAACAATTTACATGGAGAAATTCCTGATTCTCTTTTCAATATGAGTTCGTTGACTCACCTGTAATGTTCCATCTCTGTTTGTTTTCTGTCATTTACCTTCCAAGATGTACTCTGTATTTTACTGAGGCATAACATGCTTCTTTTGTAAACAGGTTTCTTGGAAATAATACGCTAAATGGTACCCTGCCTGCACAAAAAAGTTCATCTCTTCTCAACATGTAAGTACTTCTGATATATTTGCATCAAAATCATTATAGTGCACTAAAAATAAAAGTGTCTGAGTTCTATTACATTCTTGTCTTTCTGACATTGTGTACCTTACATTCCTTTCATGTTACACTTGCAGAGATGTGTCATACAATAATTTGATTGGTGGTCTTCCTTCTTGGATCAATAACCAGCAAAGTTTACAGATGTAAATCTTTTGATTTTACTATATGTTCATATTTTTCAATTCAAAATTTCTAATATATTCTATTTACTACTCAAAATAATATATTCTGCTAGCTCCTGATTAACATCTCTTGAGCTATCATTCAAACTTCCATTTGTGACAAGGAACTGCATTCTATTTACATTTAATTATGATGTTACTAACATTCAGATTTTGTGTGTGTGCAATATGCAGCAACTTGGTTGCTAACAACTTAACACTAGAAAGTTCTGACAACAGGTGAGATTATCTAGTTTCTATATTCTATTCTAACGTCATAATTTCAAAACTTCTCAACTATGTGAATTCTTCTTCCCCTCAGTGGTTTGACACATGGGCTGAGCTGTCTTCAGCAAAACTTTCCATGCATTCCCTCTGCAGTCTGTAAGTATAACTTCCCTCTTTTATGATTTAGAGACTTGAATGCTTTAATATTAGTCAATCTCTAGAAAAGGGAGTGAAAAACTTGGTGAATAGGTCACAATGGAACATGTATAAACTAACTCTATAAATTGAGAAACTTTTTTGGATTTACTTTGGTTTGTGTCTACATTTCTATGCAGATGCTAATTTTGCAATTAAGTGTGGTGGTCCTCGAATGACCACTTCGACTGGTATTGAGTATGAAAGTGACAACAAGACTCTTGGTCCAGCAACATATTATGTGACTGACACAAACAAATGGGGAGTTAGTAATGTTGGATATTTTGCTGGGAGCAATAGTAACCAGTACACAAGTTCTTCGTTGTCTCAGTTCACAAATACTCTAGATTCCGAGCTTTTCCAAACATCAAGAATCTCTGCTTCATCTCTAAGATACTATGGTTTAGGGCTAGAAAATGGAAACTACACTGTGAACCTCCAGTTCACAGAGATGGCTATTCTGGATACTAACAGATGGGAAAGTCTTGGGAGGCGTGTTTTTGATATCTATGTGCAGGTATGTATTACTTGAACTTTTTCCGGAACCATAAATATATTTTGTTTAACTTGTTGGATCTGTTGATTCCAGGGAAATCTTGTTTTAAAGGATTTTGACATAAAAAAGGCGGCAGGTGGAGTCTCCAAGAAAGCTGTTCAGACAGAATTTAAGGCTCTTGTATCAGAAAACCACTTGGAAATCCACTTGTTTTGGGCTGGTAAAGGGACTTGCTGTGTTCCAGCTCAGGGTACATATGGACCTTCCATTTCAGCCATCAGCGTAACCCCTGGTAAAACTACGTAAAGTTATTCAATATTTCTTTTATCCTGAAAGAAAATTTCCTTTCATTAAGGTAAATTTATGATCATGGAGCTTTGATACAGATTTTGTACCTACTGTAAGTTCTCCAAGCAAAAAGAAGAATAGAACAGGTCTGATTGTAGGGATTGTTGTTGGTGTTGGGGTTGTGAGCTTTGTATCAGTCATTGCAATTTTCTGCATTGTTCGAAGAAGAAAAAGACCAAACCCCAATGATGATGAAGGTAAAACCAAAATTTTTACTCAGTAATTTTCCTTTTGTTTTCTTGAATTTTCCAAATTATTAGAGTATGCAAGCTTAACAAGGTTTACAAACTTAGAGTATATAAAATCATGAAGTATGCCTATCATGTTTGAGCTGATAAAACGAATAGGATTCAAATACTGGTATTAGAATATGTATAATCTAAATTTGAATGAAATTTTAAGCAAAAGAATGCTAAATTAAAGGCCAGCTGTTGGAAAATATTAGTAAGAAGTTGAACAAAATGAATATTGTGAAGTAACCACCACCTGAACCGCTTACAAGATAAGAACTTGAATTCTAGGAAACCTTCAGCTTTCTTCTTCTTGAGTATTCTTATTCTTTTTTTAATTTGAATGTGCCATGGTAAATGTGGAATTGTTGCTTGGCCAAGTTTTGCGTAATTGTGTGTTCTTAGTAGATTGCTTTTGGATCTTAAAGTCATACAAATTGTTAATTTGGCATGATTTAGACAATTGAAAATGTTCTTTCCAATGCAAATTATCATCTTTAATGTATTGAATTCTCCCTGAAGAGTTTGATTAAACAAACAAGTTTGTGATGATAAGCTATATTTGATGTTGTGTTTGCAGAGCTTCTAGGGATGGATACTAGACCTTACACTTTCAGTTATGCTGAATTAAAGATTGCTACTGAAAACTTTAGTCCAGCGAATAAGCTTGGGGAGGGAGGCTTTGGACCTGTTTATAAGGTAAGCTACGGATCCATCTTACTTTCTGTTACATCCCTACTGTGCTATGAATTATCTTACTGATTTAATTTCAAATTAATGCTTAATAGGGAAAACTTGCTGATGGAAGTGTAATAGCTGTGAAACAATTGTCAGTAGCATCCCGCCAAGGTAAGAGTCAGTTTGTTGCAGAAATCGCTACTATATCTGCTGTACAGCACCGCAACCTAGTGAAACTACATGGATGTTGCATTGAGGGAGCAGAACGACTCCTTGTGTATGAGTATTTGGAAAATAAGTCTCTTGATCAAGCATTATTTGGTATGATAACGGCATTTAATTTATTCAAGAAGATAGTGTTATTTGGTATTGAAAACACAGTTGATAATTCCTATGGTTTTCGTAAATCAGGAGACCGAAGTTTGAATCTCGACTGGGACACTCGTTATGATATTTGTGTGGCAGTAGCAAGAGGTCTAACTTATCTGCATGAGGAGTCGAGGCTTCGAATCATACACAGGGATGTCAAGGCCAGTAATGTCCTGCTTGATGCTGATCTTGTCCCCAAAATTTCAGATTTTGGTTTGGCAAAACTTTATGATGATAAAAAGACCCACATAAGCACCCGTGTTGCAGGAACAATGTAAGTATCTGAGGAGTTCCCATTTTCATTTTCATTCCAAAATTTGTAAGGTCCATTATTTTAGCATTCTTTTGATATGTTTCCTTGACATAGAGGTTATCTTGCACCTGAGTACGCCATGCGTGGACACCTTACAGAGAGGACTGACATATTTGCCTTTGGAGTTTTGACATTGGAGATTGTTAGTGGGAGGCCAAACTCTGATTCCAGCTTGGAAGAAGAGAAAATTTATCTTCTTGAATGGGTATGAACTGCAATTGCATTACTCTACCTGTCCTCTATACCTGAGCTATGATCTCATTTCCTTTTCCAAAGTCCAAACTGCTTGCAATAATTTCTACTATATCCTGTTTTCCAGGCTTGGCATCTCCATGAGAACAACCGGGAGATTGAACTGGTGGACTCAAAGCTTTCAGAATTCAGTGAGGAAGAGGTAAAACGTCTGATAGGAGTAGCTCTTTTGTGCACTCAGTCATTGCCAACACTACGGCCATCAATGTCCCGTGTGGTTGCTATGCTTAGTGGAGATATGGAAGTAAGCAGGGTCACTTCGAAGCCCGGATACTTGACTGACTGGAAATTTGATGACATTACCAGTTTTATAAGTGATCAAGTGACAAAAGGGAATGACACTAGCCATTACACCTCATCAACGAGCATGAGTATGGTGGCCGAACCGGATCATTTATCAGGGAATGATTCTAAACCCTTTGTCCATGACCTTGTTGGAGAAGGGAGATGAGAAATGTTCATGTTTTTGCTTAGTCTTTTGGTTTAATGAAATTTTAGATTGTGTATATAATTACAAAACAGAAGGAGAATGATTGTTAGCAGAAATTTATATATTTTGTCAATATCATGGATGAACGTAAAGGTGGGATTTGATTGTTTGATTCTTTTAATGAATTAATTGAAGTGATGTTCATAATGCTGGAAAATATTCTGGATGAAGAAAATAAAATCAGCATACATAAACAATGAGATTTGAGGACTACTATATGATTTATGGCAACTCCATATTCTGCTCTACAAAATAACACAGTAAAGTTGATTTGATGCTGATGATTACTTTTGGGTGCAACAAGCTGTTTTTGATTTTTGATAATATACAGTCCTCGATTTATGTATACATTTTGATAATAGATTTAATTTTTTACAAAGATTGTTACCTACATTTTCAATTATTATATCAATCAACTCTTAATGATTAAGATTAAGTTTTTACTTGGTATTTAAAGTATTGTGACTTTAATATCACAACTGTTAGTAGAATGAAAATATTATATATATAAAATAGTAATACAAAAAATAAGTGAATTTTATTAAAAATTAATATTATAAAAGTTTTTTAAACACAATACAAAAACACATTATCTCAAATAAAATTTAAATATTAATTAATAAACAATTAATATATTATAATTAATACATATGTAAATGCAATTTTTATTATCTAAAAAATTAATGCAAATGTCTTGGATTTTTAGAAGTTCATTTAGAATTCAAATGGTCTAAATAAAAATTTTGAGAATTCAAATGATCTAAGTAAAAATAAATATATTATTTATATTTATATATACAAATGTATATATTTTATAATTTTTTAAAAATATTTTTTTATTATTGTTTACAAATTGACACAGATTATTATCCGTTTTAATTTATCTTTATTATGGGTTTTAATTTATCTTCTTGAATCTAGTAGTCCTCTATACTGAAGCTATGAACCCATTACCTTTTATTGAGTATTAATTAATTATAATAATTTTCATTAAGAGCGAATATTGTCAATTTAAATTAGTTTGAATTTAAGTTTTAAATCGATTTAAACATATCATATTGTCTATAAATATTAAATCGATTCAAACTAATAACATAATATATATAATAAATTCATTCGTTTAACCATGACAATGTATTTTAATAATTATATTAAATCAAATAGACTCAAATATATTACTTCCGTCATATAAAAAGATAAATTTTATTTTGATCAAATATATTCCTCTATATGATTCATAATATATGTAATTATTTTCTTTATAATCTATCATGTTACAGATGACGTTTGAAAACATAAAAATATATTATTTATTATGTTAAAAACCACGATGATCTTAAATTAAAGGATCACATACACTATTATTATTATGAGAATCGTTTATGATACTCATATAACAATACATGTAACATTTTCGTGATGGATCAGTTAAATATATTAGTTCACTAACTTATATTTATATATTAACTTTATATTTTATATCATAACACATCTTATGTCACTATTAATTATTACACATATCAGTTTTAATATATTCCATAATAATACTTGATTAAAGATATTTTAAAATAATATTTAATTAATTAAATATAATATTATTATATTTATTAAATACAAATATATATAATAATAATATATATATATTAATTAATAATACCATGATACATGTAAATAAATATCCTAAATATCTAACATAACCATCAGGTCTTAGAATATACAACAATAAAATAACACATAGACGCTAATTTGACTTTATTTTTTAAAAAAATTGATAAAATATTTGTTATAAAATTAAAATAGAGGTTATGTAATTTTGTTGATGATATATTAATACTTCAAATATATTACTGTTTGTTTGAGGCTAGCTATCTCGTAGGAGGATGGTAAGTTATTTTCCTGTAACTTTTTTTCTGTTATCATCAAAGATTTAACCGGAGTAGATCCGGCGGCAAGTATGAGCATAAATTTATGATGCAAGATAACAGAAGTCAGAAGAAACAAAGTAAATTTGTTACAATTCATACAGTTTTCATTACACCGAAAGCATATTGTATACATGGAGTTCTATGAAAACAAAATATGAAGCACAAACCAACAGGTGATCATCCGAGAACCCATAAAAACATTGATACTTCATAAAAAGAAGCATTTGAAACACGATCTTGAAACTGCAGGCACACCAAATAATTATTACTCATGGCCCTTACTTCGCAAACAGAAGTTTCGAATTCTTGAAAACTCCCCAGGTTCTTGAAGTGCAGAAACAAATAAAACAAAGCCAAAACTAGCAGAGAAAGAAAATACAGGACTTTAAAGGCATTAAAGAATACATAATAGGCCAACAAAGTGAAGTAATACATTAAATTTCTTTTCCTTCAAAGACAGAAGAATAAGGAAAATCTGAGGTTAGACCGAAGCTTTGTTATAGCAAGACAACAAAAAAGAAAATATGCAGAATGTTAGCGGAGGAAACAAAAACTGAGTGAAACTCTTACTTTTAGATAAATATTTGATATTTAATACTTTCACTGCAACAACAGCTATGACTTTTAACCCACCAAAGCTTAAATAGGATTTGAACATATAACTGTAAGAAAATGAATTGAGATACACGTGCTATCATTTCTCTTCTTCTGAACTTATAGCCCCAATTTAGATCTTCATCTATTTAAAAAAGATTAGTGGACCAATCTTTTTAAGTTGAAGATGAGACTCGTACACATTAATTTCAACATATAGGGATGGGATAAAAGTTTTGTTGATTTTGGAAGTGGCATAATAAATGTGGAAGGAGTAATTTCTTTTCATTTATTAGAATATATACAGCAGGTGGGCAGTTGGAGGCTGGAATAGAATCTCATTTATCTCCTATACAGCTGTAAATCAGTCACATCTTTAATTAATTAATTTATTTTTATATACCGTATTAGAACTAAATCAATCTTTAGTTTGTGATTAAGATGTTTGTTTGGCTTACTTTCCTTCTATGTTAAGCGTTATTTCATGTCATTTTCACAAAATTTGTCCGTGAAATCAATGCGCTTGTGTCGTGTAGCTTATTAGATGATCAATATTAGTTCGTTAACTGATAAAATATCTGAGAATGAGCCTGTTTCGACAGTCATTTTACGCTAACCAACAAAAAGGCATAAGTGTACAAATGATGGTATTATTTGAGAAGCATACACGTAACGTTTTCCTTCTTTTCTTCGCATTTATATATGTTGATATAAGAAAATGTAATAATTATTTTTTTTATATCAATAATTTTTTTCTTCTTATTTTTAAACTGAAATTACAAAATACACGAACCACACTCACGACAGAGGTACGATGGTCAATCAATTTTAGGTATATTT
>JAVXUL010000021.1:11691016-11703898 GCA_035590515.1 Trichilia minutiflora | reverse complement strand
ATTCTCCCCATCAAACTTATCAAGATCCAACTTTGTTTGAGCCATTCAAGAACCAGGCTCTGATACCACTTGTTATGATTTTAACCTCAAAGTTGAATACAATCTTGAATCAAGAACACTCAAAGAAAATAAAATAAAAAAACTTGAAACACAGCAAAGCTTACAAACACAGAAATCAACAGAAAGAAAAATACTCAGCAAGGAAGTTTACGTGGTTCAGTTTATATCAAGCCTACATCCACGATCAAACCCAATGGGTCCAGTCTCTTGATTGATTGTCAGAGAATGTTTACAAACGAGTATTACAACAAATGAATTCACACTCAGAGAAATTATAGCCCCAATCCTATATATCCATCAGCCAAGATTAACGAATTCTGGAAGCTTGAATTTGTTATATTTGATCTTGCGAAATGACAAAAGTGCCATTAATGAATGAACTGAAGACTTCACACAGTCAAGGGCATAAACATCATTTGCTTCAATTAACTGAAATTAACGACTTCCAGATTCCCTGTTCTTCTTCTTCATTTGCTGCGTATCTCCTTTGACAGCCACCATTTGCAGAATATGTGATCAATCTTCCACACAAACATTTTATTATGTATATTTGTTATTTTTTAAACTATAAGAAAATAAATGTCTGTCTTCCATAAAGAATAATTCATTAGTAATTGTGAAATTATAAATTAAACTATATGGATCTTCAATCATCATAATAAATTAATTGAGTGTGAGGACAATTGAAATTATAGAACAAAAAATGAAATGTTTGTTCACATTAATATTATAAATCATATTGTACCTAGTGAATACACTTCTAAGAATACTGAATTTTGATACAAGGTTAAGTTAAAAGGGACGTTCCAATATAACATACTTCTGCTTGTTTTATGTCATTTAATTACCTTCCAAATATATACTCTGTTTTTCTACATTTTTACTGAGGCATAAAATGCTTCTTCTGCACACAGGTTTCTTTGAAATAACATATTGAAAGGTACCCTGCCTGCACAAAAGAGTAGGTCTCTTCCCAACATGCAAGTACTTCTTCTAGTTTCCAAGTAACATCTCTCGAGCAATCATTCAAAACTTTTCATTTCTGAAAGTGACAAAGAATTGCATTATGCACTAACTTAGTTGCCAACAAATTAACTAACAATAGAGAGTTCTGATAGCAGGAGAGATTATCTGGTTTCTACTTTTTATTCTGATGCTTGGACCTTTCAGTAACAATTGCAGCAATCACTTGCTTGCGTTCATTTATTACGAGTTACATTGTAGTTGTGTCATGATAACTGAAAGTCTGAAACTTGTGAAGCTATCGAAAGTCCTCTTCCTTCCCTCAGTGTTTTGCGAAGTGAGCTGAACTGTCTCCATCGAAACTTTCCATGCTTTGGGGACTTCGCTTTCTGTAAGTACAACTTCCCTGTTCAACGCCTAAGGGAGGATATATTCTGATCTTTAGAATAAGGAGAAGTGCTTAATATCTCTGGCTGGCATTATTTTCATGTCTTCAAAATCAAATAAGGAAAAGGGCTTTATGTCTTTAGCTACCAAATCTTTGTAAAATTTCATGTAGCCCACTGAATGTTCCCTTGCCATGTAACCCAAAGTGATCAGTTATTAACTTACAGCTTGATAGATGTATTTCAGGCTGGAACCTCTCATGCCTTGTTTAGGAATCCGTGGTTACACAACGTATATATGCTTTTATCATGTAAAGTGCTTTCCTGTATTGCTTATGAACCCTCTTTCTCCTGCGCTCTCCTCAATCTTCGCTATGGTAGAGTAAATTAACAGGAAAGGAGATGTTTTTCCTTTAAGTTAAATTACCAATGTCATGAGATATTGACTGTGAAGATTATAGAGGTGTATATTCATACATAGCTTAGCAAAGAATAGATTTTAAATGAATTGATTCGTTATATTCCACGTAGAGTAAACCATGCAGTGCAACTTAGTGAATAGGAGTACGATGGAACAGACTTGTTTTAACACTGTAATTGAGAAGATTTTCTGGACATTAATATGCAGATGCTAATTTTGCTATTAACTGTGGCGGTCGTCGAATCACATCTTTGGACAATATTGTGTGCGAGAGGAGGATCGTGAGACTCTTGGTCCAGCAACATATTATGTGATTGACCCAAACAAATGGGGAGTTGGTAATGTTGTATATTTTACTGGGAGCAGTAGTAGCCAGTTCATAAGTGATACTCCATATGTAATCACGAATACTCTAGACTCAGAGCTTTTACAGATTCATCTCTAAGATACTATGGTTCAGGGCTTGAAAATGGAAAGTAAACTGTGATCCTCCAGTTTGTGGAAGCAGCTATTCTGCATACCAACACGTGGAAAAGTCTTGGGATGCATGTTTTTGATAAATATATGTTCAGGTATGTATTACATTTTGAAATTATTTTGGCAACCGTATAATCTTTCCTCTTCTTGGTGCATTTTGTATACACTTAAGTGAAATTACAAAACGAATGACCAAGACAGAAAATGGGGCTGGTGGAGGTGAATAACTATGTTGTCTTTTGAACTTGAATCTTATTGATGATCAGATCTCTTGTGTTGGATAATGTTGACCAAGTTCTCTGGACTTTTTAGATGTCAGTGAACTGACAATGGTTTATTTGGGACGCTTTACAAAATTTTAATTTCTATAATCATTAACGTTTCGTTCTGGACTGACATAATTATAACTTAATTAATGCTCTTAACTACGATTGTCTTGACAATTATTCCTAGTTAAATACATATCTATCTTTCATTATTATAATTGTTGTTGAATTAGGTAAATACCAAATAATAGTATTTTATGTTGTTTATCATTCCAAAACAGTCATGTAACTTCAGTTACTGGCTTTGGTTTACCTTGTTGGTTTCAGGGCAATCTTGTTTTAAAGAATTTTGATATAAGAAGGGCAGCAGGTGGCTCTAGGTAAGGTGTTTCGAGAGAATTTGAGGCTCGTCTATCAGATAACTACTTGGATATCCATTTGTTTTGGGCTGGAAAGGGGACTTGCTGCATTCCAGCTCTGGGTACCTATGAACCTTATATTTCAGCCATCAGCGTTACCCCAAGTAAAAGTGATAGAAAATTTCTTCTCTCCCCTTTTATTTTTGGAAAGAAAGTTTCCTTACATTAAGGTTTAAAGTTATGATTATTGAACTTTGATACCGATTTTAAGTGCCCAAGCATCACCCTATGAGTCTAGCCTGGTGGTGATGGGTTGAGTTTGGGATGTGTGATTTAGATGCACGTCCTGAGTTTAATTTTAGCCATCCACTCGTGATTTAAGTGGGACGTTGGTACAGTAGTATGTTAAATTAATATTTTTTTTAGAGATTAGTCGAACGAGGCTTGTTGATCCGAACGAAGCCCGGATATTTCGAGTTGTCCGAAAAAATAAAGTGCCCAAGTAATAAGAAGCAGAGCACAGAGCTGATTGGGGGACTCTTGGTTTAAGTTTTCTCTGAATTCTCGCTATTTTCTACATTGTTCGAAGGAAAAGGCCACGTACGAGTGAAGATGAAGGTAAAACAAAACATTGTATATGATATTCTTACTTTTGTTTGCTTGCATTTGGTTCTAGGCCTCTGTTAAGTTTAGCATTTATGTTGCATTTTGAAATCATTCAAAATTTTAAGTTGGAGATTGTTCCATAGCTCAAGAAGTATAGCTCAAGAAGTAAACTAACCATGCCAGATGTATAAGAATGTGAAGGAAGTTTCCATAGCTCAGTGTTAATAAACATTGATATCATTGTGGCAGTTTCAATCTGCTAGAGCAGAGATTGACATCAGAATCAACAAATTAAAATCCACCAGTAATCTGAGACACTACAAATTACAGAATTAATTTGGATTGAACATGAATACGAAATTGAGTAACAGTAAGTTTCCGGTCCATTCAACATTTTCTATTTCTATCCAACAAAAAAGAAGAAAATCATTGGTCAAAGAACTGATATAATATATGTTCGTAAGACATAAATTCGTTCAAATCTAATGTAAATAAAGGAATACACAGTGTGTTGTTGTAGGCTGTGGCGTAGTGTTAATCACAGCCTTTACACATTTACTGTTATAACCTAGAGGTTATAGGTTTGAATCCCCATCCCCATTTAAAAAAAGGAAGAAAAGGAATATACACTGTGATAACTAGATGATTCAGTTGCCTCTAGTTAACTATTTTGATGCTAACTAATTAACCTCGATAAACACAATACACTTGGGACTTGGAAAGAATGAATTAAACGACCGAATGCTTTGAAACAATACACTAAAATATGAATTTTTCTGAAGTATTAAACTAAGCAAGCTTAAGAAGGCTTAGGAACCTGGAGAATATAAATAACGAACTATCAGGTTTGAGCCAATAGAAGTAATAACATGCTCAGATATGATCTTGAAAGCTAGAAATGGATTAAATACTTGCATATGAATATGTATAATCTAAACTTGAATAAAGGTTTAAGTGAAAGAAACTGAAAGAAAATTCTAGAAAAGCTTCTACTTCTGCGCCTCTAATACTCTTATTCTTTCTCTAGTTTTGCTCTGCCTAACATAGATGTGGAGTTATTGGCTGGCGAAGTTTTGCTTAATATGTTCTTTAGTAGATTGCTTCTGGCCCGTCAGGTTTTACAAATTGGTAATGTGGCATGACATAGACAATTGACAATGTTCTTTCCAATGCAATTCTTCATCTTTAAATTGTCAAATTATGACTAAAAAGATTGATTAGACAAACAGGTTTGTGATGGTAAGCCATTCGAGAAAATGACTTAGAGGGTTACATAGATGGATCAAAGAAAAATTCATCAAGATAAGAGATAAGAACCAAAATGAGCGGATCTCAGATAACCCTGCTTTTCTTATCTGGAGAAGGCAAGATCAGCAACTACTGAGTTACCTACTTAACACCATCTCAGAGGCTGCTGTCATACCATTTACCAGGTACTCAACATCCAAAGGGCTCTCGGATGCAGTTTGCAAGTTATACTCATCATAGTCAAATGTCAAAATCTCACAGCTGAAAAAATAAACTGCAAACAACCGAGAAAAGCAACCTCAGCATCACTGATTACTATACAAGAATCAGAAGCATAGCTGATCAACTTACTATCTCAGGGAAGCCACAAACTGATGAAGATCTGATCCGAGCAATCCTACAAGGACTAGGGTCTGAATACAACCCAATTTATGTTAGTATTACAACAAATATGCATCTAATGACTTCGGAACATGCCTATTCTCAACTTCTTGAATTTGAAGGAAGAATGGACTAACATGATCTCTCAAACAATATGAACATAGAAGCAAACTTGTCTTCAAACAACCCTGCAGGAAAAAATTGGAATCAGAGGAAAAATCAGGCAAACAAAAATGAGTCCTGGAATGCTTCTAGAGAAAGCAACAGAGCCAGAGGAAGGGGAAGATCAATCTAAGGCAGAGCTTCAACAAACAAACAGAAACCAACTTGCCAGATCTGCAACAAAACTGGACACATTGCACCTGATTGCTGTCATAGGTTTAAGGAGAACTTTGAACCCAAGAATCCAAGTAGTCAAGGGAAAAACTCAGCTTTTGTTACAGCTCAGGAGGACAGCAGTGAAGGAGGATGGTACCTGGATAGTAAAAATATGGGTGGATTACATTAAAGTATTTTCGGCGGTAGTGAGACATGTTTCCATCAGGTCAGTTCTTATCCTACTAGTTGTTTATGACATGAAGTTAGAGCAAATAGATGTCAAAACAATGTTTCTGCATAGAAAGCTCACTGAAGTGATATATATGAAGTAACTAGAGTATTTTGAAGTAAAGAGAGTTGAGAATTAGATATACTTATTGAAGAAGCATTGTTTGGGCTGAAGTAATCACCGAGGTAATTGAATCTAAGGTTTGGTGACTTTATGATACAAAATGGGTGCTCTAGAAGACAATATGATCATTGCATTTACTTCCAAGGTAGTAACATAGATGATATGGTCTATCTACTCATCTATATTGATGATATATTATTGGCAAATAAGAGCAAAAAGAGGTTAATTAGGTTGTAGACTTAATTGAGTTTGGAATTTGAGATGAAGGACCTTGAGGTTGCAAGGAGAATTTAAGGAATTGAAGTCATTAGGGATAAGAATAAAAGATTTCTAATTCTCTCACAAAAGAAGTATTTGAGAAAAGTTCTTCAAAGGTTTAATGTGAGGATGCTAAGACGATAAAGATGCCATTGGCGATACATTTTAAATTCTCGGAGGATCAAGAGACCATAAGCGAGAAAGAGAAGCAAGAGATGATGAAGATTCCTTATTCAATAGTTGTTGGAAACTTGATGTATGCTATAATGTGCACAAGACTTGATTTAGCATACTTAGTGAGTTTGGTTATTAGATTCATGACGATTCGAGGGAAGAACCATTGGGAACTTGTCAAGTGAATCTTGAGATACATCAAAGGAACCTTGAGTTGTAGTTTAAGGTATAAATTGAAGGATCAATGGCTGAGAAAATACGAGGCTATGTAGATGCATATTTCATAGCAGATTTGAACAAGAGAAGATAACTTACTAGTTGTATATTTGGTATTTATAGACATACGGTTGATTGGAAGGTATCATTACAACATGAAATAGCCTTGTTGTGGATGCAAGGATTCAATGTTGAGTTAAAGGTCAGTGATGAAATTTTTATAGTAAGTTGTGATAACCAAAGTGTAATACAACTTTTGAAACAACAAGTGTTTTATGAAAGAATCAAACACATTGATATAAGACTTCACATTATCAGACATACATTGATTAAGGGAAAGGTTGATATTCAGAAGGTAGACCAGAGAAGAACATAGTTGATTTCATGAATAAGATAGTATCGACTAAGAAATTCACACATTATGTGAATTAATTAGCATTTCAACTAATGAATGAAGAGTTAGTTGAGAAATATAGTTAGAGGAAGAATCAAAAGTTTCAATAAAAAGTTTGTGTAAAAAGTATGTTAAAGGATGTTGATACGAAGAGAAGAAGAAAGTCAATGTTACAATACTTGAATCAAGATGGAGATGGTGAATATGATTCAATTTAGTAGTTGATTCGTTTGAACTGATAAGTAAAATTGTTTGAACGAATTCCTGCAAGTTAAAAGACAGAGAGTATATAAAAATTCAATCGATCAAATTGAGGAATTTATTTAACCGAATTTGTGAGATTAACAAGTTAGAGAGTTAAAAAAAATTTGTTCCAACAAATCGAGGGATTTATTCAATTGAATAAAGCAAATTTCTGTTGACCAAGTTTGATTCATATTTTTCAATTCGGTTGAGAATCCTATTTAAGAGTAATGTCTTTCATGTTAAAAGAAAGGTTTTCTAGAGAAGAATTAGGGTTAATAAATAGTCAATAGAGCAATAGAAGAAGAGCAAATGCAATAGATTCAAGTATTGTTCTCATTCTTATAATTATTGAATCTCCAACAAAGGTTCTAAGAATTTATTAGTTTGTTTTTCTCAACAGTTTAATTTTTTTCAACTCAAATTAGTTTATTTGTACACTTTATGTAGCAACTTAAATTATCTCCCCTGACGTAGAGGTGAAATTTGATTTTTGATTCCTTTAATAAATTAGTTGAAGTGTTATTATTCATAATGCTGGAAAATATTCTGGATAAAGAAAATAAAGTCAAAATGAAATTAAAAGTGGCAACCTGCTCATTTGTCCTAAAGAAAATAAAATGAGTTAGGAAGTGATTAAACATATGCAGCAGACTTTAAAATATCAGAATATTATTTCATGATTATCAATGTAAGCAAGGGAATAACAAAGCAGAACACAATATTCTGCCCCTAGCTTTAACATCTAAAAACCAATATCCGACCAAATTTAATGACAGAAATCTTCTGTCAAATCACGACAATCCCACAAAAAAAAATCAAACGCCATTTGCTAATATAACCCTAATTACACAAAATAATTCTTGACAAAGCAAGAACCATACAAGACACAGAGAAGAAAAACAATGTAACAAAATCCCTCGCAGACCATTTTCTCACATCCTTTCCTTCAACTCGCAAACTCTTAGCCCTCCTTAGCGCATCAACTTCTTTCAACAGATCAAACTCGATGCCTTTCTTTTTCAATTCCCCCACACATTTACCCAACAAATTTCTATCCTCTTTCTCTCGTTCCAGCAACTTCTCCAGGTGATTCTCCATGTCTGATTTGTATCTGACGGCCCAGATCATTCCGAGAGAGCAGAGCAGTGAGCATGCAGAAGGAATCCACGATCTATGGCACGATTTCTCAACTGGGTTGTCGTCATTCGAAGAAGCGTCGAAGAGGAGAATCAAAGTAATGGAGTGAAAGAGGAAGAAAAAGATGTAAAGCTGAGTTAACTCTTTGCGGACTGAATCAATTTGGGTTTCTTTGAGAGAGATTCTGTTGAGAATTAGCTCTTCTTCTTTCAGCCATTGCTTGAGGAGAAGCCTATGCGTAGGCGTTTCGGCGATTTGGTGAAGTGGGTGCGGCGGTTTTCCTTCCATAAGTGATGATTTTGTGATCTGATCGTCAGCCATGGATGAAGCAACGATTTTGTGATCTGAGAGAGAAATTGCAGAAGTGTTGTGGGCTCTGTGTTTTTAAACGGTCTTTTGGATCAAACGGTCGAATAGAAAAAATGTAAATTATTATGGTTTGACGAAAATGCCCATAGACGGCGGTTAATAAAACGGGAGCGTGGATAGGTTTCGCAACGGCTATGAGATTCAATTTATGGAGTGTGGAATGACAGATTTATCCTCTAGTGATTGAAGGCCCAGTAAGAAACCTCTTAGTAAAAGCCCATAATATTTCATTTCTTAAGATGAAGCCCGTTTGCAAAAACCAAATATGTTTTAAGGAAAAAGACATATTTCACTCCCAAAATTTGGTCTACTGTATATTTTAATATATTTAAAAAATGCCCGCTAATATTAAGAAATATACTATAAAATAACTATTATTTATTTATTAATGTAATAAAGATGACATATTAGTGAATATTTATTAAATAAGTAAACTAAATAATAATATAAGCTAAATGTTATATATATATATATATATGTATACAGGAAAACTCATACACTCAATTATCACCGAGGTATTCAATCATACATATGATCGGTACAACTCCTTAGGAGTTGAATTACACGGATCATTTAGTAGCTATCCTAAACTACAGAGTGTGTATATACTAAAGCGTCTAGCCGTACACAGGATCAGAGCAACCCTTTAAGGACGGAACCCCACAGATTACTTGGTAGTTGTCCTAAATCACATGATGCATGCACAAAGATCACACACAGTAGTACCAAGTGTAGGATAAAACCCTTAATCTGACCTCCTTAACGTTTCAACAGATAGAATTTTGGGGTGAGAATCGAACCTGAGACACAGATTCGTCACCCATCGCCAGGCCACCCCTAGGGGGGTTATATATATATATTTCATCTAAATTTATTGTGTAAACCAATGGTTAAGAGTTTGATTATAAGCCCCATATTTTTTATATAAAGGTATTTTAATTATTTTATTTTTTAGAGATATTTTTGTTATTTTTTAAGATATGTGTTTACGTATTATTTTAAGCAACGATTTAGTGGCAATAATTTTGAACGATTTTAGAAAGAATTTGACTTGAGATTGGGTATGGAATGAGTTAGAAATGAATTCAAAAAGTTAGTTTTAAAATTTTTTCTTGGGTGAGCTATTTGGTCGAATGATTTAAGTGATTTGTTTAAACGAAAGGTTTCAATGGAATGAATCGGAGGATTCGATTAAAAGAAAGAAAGTAGGAGAATTTGGTTGAATGAATTAAAGGATTCATTTAAATGAATAAGTTTGATCGAACGAAATATATGCTTATTCAAATGAACAAATAACCACCATTTTTTTAGAGAGTTATGAAAATTTTGACTAAACGAAGTAAAGATTTGTTCGAATGAAATGAGGTTTAATTGAACGAATTGAGTAATTTGTTCGATCAAATCAATCAAAAATCCCATGAAAATATCAATTTTGTCTTCAAAAATTTTTATTTTCTTCCATTTTTAAGGGTATTTTAATAATTTTTTGAGTATTATATTTAGGGGTGCATAAAGAAAGGAAACTCATTTTTCTTTCTTCTTTTCTTTCCCTCTCTCTTCTCTTTTGCTTCCTGTTTTGCTTTCCTCTGTCTCTCCCATTTCTTTTTTGATTTGCAATTACTTAAACTGCTGTTTCTTATACTAGATCACTAGAGCTTGTCATTCTTTACATTCTACACACCTTGATTCATCATTTTGATAGAGTTTTGGAGTCGGAGAGCTAAAGGAACTTTAGGGTTCATTATTTACACTGAAGTAATTTCAATAGTTCGTGAAGACTGAAGTCTCTTAGGATTATTTTTGATCCTTTAATAAGTTTTATAACTCTGTTAATGCATCTATTGTATGATTTAATGAGTTTAATTTGTACATTTACTTTTAAATTAGACTCTGATTGAGACAATTAAAACTTTATTTATGTTAATTAGGATATAGAATATGTATGTATGTTGGTATATTGATGAGATTATAAAGTTGAAAAGTTAAGTATAGTATATAGTGAAGCTCGACTACTATATAATTAAGGATTTTCATATAATTATCAATTTAGTGTAATCTCGTTAAATAGGGATAGAATGAGGTTAAATGAGTATAACAAATATTTATTTGTTTGGGTTTAGACTTATTTTAGGCAAAAAAGATGAGGAATTCGATAATTTGAGTAATGAGTCGAATTAGAACAATCATAAATGATTTTGATATCAAACGAGACATTCTTAGACATCTTTCACGTATGACATATTATAGTTATAATGAATGATTATTAATGTTATATTATATGTGTATTCGTTATAGGCGTGGACGATATAATTTAAGGATCGCCACCAAGAGAAAATCATTGAGAGAGCCATTCCCTGTCTCGTAGTTGTGAGTGGATATTTTTTACTCTATTTTCTTCTTTAAATATTGCTAAAAAACTAGTTATATGTTTTTTTATATGTTTTAAAGAAATAGAAAACTTTTATATGATTTGTATTGGAAAAAGATGGTAACTTGATTGAATGAAAATTAGGAGATGATTTTTTTTTTTTTGTGGTAGATTTGGATGATGATTTTGATATGTTATTTATATATGTGTTTGAGGCTAGAGATATAATCTATTTTATTATGAGTTATATTGATTTATGGTATAATTTAGACTAGGAGATTGAGTGTGAGATCGTTTATTTTTTTGATAAAAAAGGTGGTGTTAATGATTTTCTTCTTAATTTATCGATTTGACTTTATGTACTATTGATGCGTAAAAATGTTCGACAACTTTAGTACACCAAACAAAGAAAATCTTGGGCAAGTTTTTTATACCAAATAAGGAGCAGTTCATGGTGAAGGAGATGCATTTGGTATTTGTGACTGGACTTGGGTGACTCCCAAACTGCCTACATACCCCACTTCTTCTCTTTTTTCTCCTCCTTCTTCTTCTTTCTTTCCCTGGTTTTCTCTCTCTTCTTCTTCTTCTTCATCATTTTTTCTCTCTTTTTTCGGTGAGGGGATAAAGCTATACATAGTTCTTTTGATGGGAAAGAGATGATGATTTTATAGGGGAGATGGTGATTTTACAGGCTAGGGTGGCAGTTCCCAAAAATCATAATGTGATTGTTTACTAAATGTGTAGGGTTCGCACTGTGTAATTGGCAGAAATATAACCCAGCTGTCCTCAAATCACCTCCAACATCAGTTCCTTCAGTTTTTAGTAAAAATTTATTTTTACTGAAAATTATAGTCTGCATGGGCCTCTCACAGGGACCGAAACTCCGTACAGGATCTCGATATTATAAAACGGGTAAGTCTGCATCATCAAGAGCGTAAGATCGACATTGAGCAAGTAAGCTCGATAATATGAAGCGAGAGAGCTCCGAATCATAGAGCTCTTAAGCTCGACATTGAGCTCAAAGAGCTCAAAATCATCGAGCACGTAAGCTCGACATCGAATGAAGAGAGTTCGAAATCATCGATGCTTGACCCAGGTTAGGGCTTTCAAATGCCTAACGTTGGTCAGGGCTATGACTTAACTAGTGCTTGGAAAAGATGATACACTAGGAGGAAGTTCGATTAGTATCAGGGAATTTTAGGGTTATAAAGCCAACTGTGATATTAAGAGGAGGGCTCAACTAGTGTCCGGAGATTTTAGGACTAAGTAGTCAATCGAGGCACTAAGAGGAAGCTCACTAGTGTCAGGGAATTTTAGGACTACAAAGTCAACCATGATATTAGGAGGAGGCTCGACTAATGCCCGGGGATTTTAGGGCTAAGCAGTTAATCGGGGCACTAGGAGGAAGCTCGACTAGTATCTGAAGATTTTATGGCTAAGTAGTTAACCGGGACATTAAGAGAAAGCTCGATTAGTACCTGAAGATTTTATGGTTAAGTAGTCAATCGGGGCACTAGGAGAAGGCTCGACTAGTACCAGAGAATTTTAGGGCTAAACAATCAATCGGGGCACTAGGAGAAAGCTCGATTAGTGCTTGAGAGAATCGGGACACAAGGAGAAAGCTCGATTAGTGTCCAGAGATTTTATGACTAATCAGTCAACTGGGGTACTAGGAGAAATGCTTGACTAGTGTCTGGAAGAATCGAAATACTAGGAGGAAACTTGACTAATGTCCAAAGATTTTATAGTTAAGCAACCAATCGCAACACTAGAAGAAAAGGCTCGACTAGTACCTGGGAGAATCAGGATACCGGGAGGAAGCTTGACTAGTGTCCGAGACTTTATGGCTAAACAGCCAACCAGGGTAATAAAAGAAAGGCTCA
>JAVXUL010000021.1:11647389-11673964 GCA_035590515.1 Trichilia minutiflora | reverse complement strand
TAGGTTATTGTTATTAACTTCCACTATTCGTTGTCTTGACGATGAATTAAGGTTGATCAGATTTTATTGATTCTTTTTTTTTTTTCCTTTTGGATAATGTATACATTAATCTGGTTAGGTGCTAAGTAAGCACCTAATTAATTAGGGTTTTGTTCAAGAACAGTAGTTTACTTGTGTATTTTTACATGATCATACGTGTTGGTGTAAAGCTGCATGCATGCTTTGAGCTAGTAATGAAGGAGTTAATGTTAATTAAAAAAAACTTTTTAATCAAGAGCTCAAAACTTCTCAAAAAAGTGTTTATTTCAACAGATGTTTTGTTTTGTTTATTTGTTTGTCAAAAAGAAAATATCCGTTTAATTTTCAAGTAACTGTCTGCAGATTACTGCAATTATATATAAAATTTTTTCATCTAGATTGACATGTAGAGCTGACAGTGCATTTACTATTTATTATTTACAGAAATTAGTTTAAGGGAGAGTTTATCATTTTCCTCTTAATTTTTGTTGAGAGTTAGTATTAATTAAGTCCCTGTTGTTTGTGAAAGAAAACGCAAAAACTAAAAGTTTAAAAAATACATTGTTTAAGTTTTTTTTTTACTTGTTTATTATTTTATCTAAACCCATGATCAAATTTAACTATTGGATAGAACTAATGGCGTAAGGCTATTTTACTAAAACAAAGTTATTTTTTTATATTCATAAGTGAAACATGTGTCCAAAGTTTAAAATAAACTATGAAAAAATCAAATTCATAAATATATTTAATAGAAATTATTTGCCTTTTTTATTATTCTTATCTTCAATTGAGTACGAAAATGAGAGAATGTAAACGCCAAAATTTTTATATTTACACGAACTTATGTTACCACCACCCATGGGTTAATTGATGGTGATGTATGTTTTCAACTATTTGTAAAAGATTTTGCATACATCCCTAGCATGATTTATGAGCTTAGTAGTATCTAGGTGATTTTCATTCGAGTAGAATTTCAAATCATGCGAAATTTATATTCAATACACTCGCATGTTTACATTTTAATACAATTTATGGTGTAAACTCTAATGCACGCATGCTTAATTTCCTTTCCTTTATATCTATACACATAAATTTCTCAACGAGAAAAAAATATCACATTGGCATCTTATTCTAATTGTACTACGCAGCCCATGGAAAATGCTTCATGCTCAACTCAATTTTCTGAGGAAAAGAAGAAATCTGCCTCTCTCAAACTTACCAAAAACAAAGAAGTATCGGTTTTCTGCTTGAGATGTTTTTGTTCTGAGTTTAATAAATTCAGTGATACAAAGCAAAAGAAAATCACCATAAGAGAAGCTTTCAACTCTAACTTACAGAAACAAAACAGTATTGGTGCTTACAACCCTTCTAGTTATGCTAAAATTTTGATGATGAATCTGTTCGATAAAATATATTGCTAATAAATGAAAAAAAAAAAAAGGTTAAACCAAAGCAAAACTCTGAGCAAAAATAATTTAAACTTTTTTATGTTAACCTTAATCCAAATTTATGGTAATGTGTGTATGTAAGTTGCTTTTAGTTTTATCCTAATACAAAATAGAAATTTGTTCATTCTAGACTGCTTATTATCTTTCTAGAGATGTTCATTTATCGTAATATATATATTTTCTTAAACATTAATTTGTTGATTTAGAGCTGCATGTTTTTGAGTTTGTAATTATGGAGTCATGCTAATTAATTAAAAAAAGCTTCACATAATTAATACCAAGAGTAAGAAAATAAAATAAAAATAAAATAATGGGGCATGGGTACGAGTAATTGTGTTTATTGTATCTGAAGAAAATTAAGAACCACGCTTCTCTAATCATCGTACGTTTTTTTACAAATCTGTTATACATACCCGTACAACAATTGAAAAGCTACGATATACCAATTGTATATATTATTTAAAAGCATTTATTTTTCCTAAAATTTTTATTAAACTTTTTAAATTTTATGTTCGACGTTTTATTTTATATCTCAAGTTTCTAACGTAAACTTAGTAACATAATTAAATGTAATACAATAGTAAATTTATGAAATGTAATTAGAAGTTTATTTTTTTATTATATTCTTATTTATTAATTACTGATTATAAAGGTGCATTTATTTAGCTAAAAATTTAGACTGATCGTATATTTTGATTCTATTAATAAGAAATATGTATTTTTATTGAGAAAAATGCTGGTGTGGTGACATGGATGATATACTACTGACATGGATAATGACGTGTGATATGATATGCAAATTGACTGGTGGTTGTTATAGAAATCGTTATAGTTGTTTTTGTTATTGGTTCTGTAGTTAGTTAGTTAGTTTTCATTCTTTTCATCTTCCTCCGTATATTTTGCTTAACGTTTTAGTTAGAAGGAGAGATTAATTCTGTAATTCTTGTAAAATGAGAGAAATAGTAAATCTATTTCGTTTCGCTCTGTTTCTTCTTTTCCTCCTGAAATGGCTGCTGCAACATGGTATCATAGCACAGCTTTCTGCTGATCAACGAGAAATTTTTTCTTTGATTCTTGAAATCGATCAACATGATAACACAAGGATGGAGTAACTCTATCTCAACTCGATTAGCCATTGATAATCCTCTTAACCCCTATTTCCTTCATCATTCAGATAACCCAGGCATTGCGATAGTTTCACAGCCATTAACAAGGGACAACTATGCTTCATGGAGTCATGCAATGACAATTGCCCTTTCTGTCAAAAACAAACTCGACTTCATCAATAGTGCTATCCCAAAACTTGATGACAATGATCCGAATTTAGAGAACTCTTGGATAAGGAACAACAATGTGGTAATTTTTTAGATCTCAAACTCTGTCTCCGAAGAAATTTCTACAAGTCTCATATTCTTCGATTCAGCTAAGGAAATTTTGGAGGATCTTAAGGACAGATTCCAGCAAAGCAATGGACTTAGGATCTTTCAATTGAAACAAGAGTTGATAACTCTTAATCAAGGAAACAATTCGATCAGTGTGTACTACACAAAATTGAAAGCCTTGTAAGATGAATTGAGTAACTTCAGACCTTCCTGCACATGTGGTAAATGTACCTACAATGGAGTTAAAGAGCTGAATTCACATTATCAGATGGAATACATAATGTGTTTTCTCATGGGATTAAATGAATCCTTTACTCAAGTCAGAGCACAAATATTACTTATAGATCCATAAATAGAGTCTTTTCTTTGATATTACAGGAGGAAAGACAAAGACAGGCAGCATCAAGCAGGGATCATTCAACTACAATGGCCTTTGCTACCAAAGGAAACGAAATTCAAAAAGGAAAAAATGATGATAAAAAGAAAGAAAAATCTTTTTCCACTCATTGCAACTTCCATGGACATACCATTGACAAATGTTACAAGATTCGTGGATATCCACCTGATTTTCAACCCAAATCAAGGCCATAAAAATCAACTGAACCTGCTAGTGTTAACCAGGTCTCTTCCCAGCCACAATTGACACCATCTCATAATTCAGGAAGCAATGTTGGAAATGTTCATAGTTTCATCTGAGTAGTGATCAACATCAACAACTGTTAAAGATCCTTTCTGACCATTTAACAACAAATGATAATCATGGAATTCAAAAGAATGTTACTGCATCTGCTTACTTCTCAGGCTTTTCTGTAATTATGAAGTCTATGTTTAACTCTCTAAGATACTGGATAGTTGATTTGGGAGCATGTAGACATATATGTTCAAATGCTAAGGCTTTTGTCTCCATAAAGCCATTAAATAATACTAAGGTAACCTTGCCTAATCAGCTAGTCATTCCAATAAAATGTCATGGTGATATTAGACTCAATGATGAATTGTTGCTGAAGGATATGTTATTTATACCTGAGATTCAAATGAATCTATTGTTAGTCAGTGCTCTCTTGTCACTGACTCTCAACTTCAAGTCACATTCTTTGATGATCATTTCATCATCCAGGAGATCAATACCAGCAAGATGATTAGCAAGGGTAACAAGCTTCAAGATTTGTATATCCTAGATACTTATCAAGTGCTTTCTGTAAAAATGATTTGATAGCACAAGTTAATAATGTTTCTATTCAGACTTGGCATGATCGACTTGGTCATCCTTCATACAAGTTGTTAAACATCTTGCAAAATAATCTGAATTGTACTGATGTTAGAATTGATACAACTCCATTCTATATTTGTCCACTTGCTAAACAAAGAAGACTGCCTTTTGCTTCTCACAATCATTTAACAAAATCTCCATTTGATTTGGTGCATTGTGATATATGGGGACCATGCCATGAATTGTCATATTTTAATATAGATATTTCCTGACCTTGGTTGATGATTGCACTAGATTTATTTGGGTTTATCTATTAAATCATAAGTCTGATGCTTTAAAGGTTATTCCTAGATTCTTCAATATGATAAGCACTCAATTTCATAGTAATATAAGAATGTTTAGATCTGATAATGCAAAAGAGCTAGCATTCACTGAATTTTTTGAAAAAAATGAAGTTCTGCATCAATTCTTATGTATAGAAAGACTTCAGCAAAACTCAGTGGTAGAAAGAAAACATCAGCACTTATTAAATGTTGCTCGTGCCTTGCATTTTCAATCCCATGTGCCTATTAAATTCTGGACATATTGCATAGTAACGGCCATATTTTCAATCAACAGAACACCGTATCCGTTGCTACAAAAGAATCTCCTTTTGACCTATTGTATGACCAAGATTTTAACTACACCTCATTGAAAGAATTTGGGTGTTAGACTTTTGCTTCTACTCTTCCAACTAAGAGATCAAAGTTCTATCCTAGAACTATTACTTGCGTCTTTCTAAGATATCCTCCAGGTATCAAAGGCTATAAACTATATGACCTTTAGAACAAACAGTTCTTTATGTCTAGAGATGTAGTCTTTCATGAAAATATAAAAAAAAATTTAACAAATATCAAAAAAGAGTATACTTATTTTTTGAGCTAATCAAATTTAATTAATTTTAAATTTCTTGTACCAAAATCCAAAAGTTTTTTGTAATTGAACCAATTAACTCAAGGCAAACTTATCATGGACTAATTTCACAAATAAAACGCCAATATGAACTCAAAAAAATAATTAATTACTATAATTATTTACCGATATTAATTACAATAAGTGATAAGACACCAGTATGCGCACTAAATTCTTTGTATTAATTTTTTCCGTTTTTCATTTGCATTTCAACAATCCCTCTTACAATCTCAGTTTTGCACTATGTGCAACGAGTCATCTAATCCAACGAGTTAATTAATGCATACAAGTTAACATACAACCGTTTCTCATTGCCAACCATCCCGCAAGCCTTGTGGTCATGACGACAAACAGCACAACCGACGCAGAAACAAAAACCCTTCGTTAGCGAGAATACTTTGAATCTCCTTGAAATTTTACCCAATCACTCTCCTATTATTTCATAAATACTTTATTATCTCTTTAATTATTAAAATTTTTTTGAATTTATACTTCTCAAATCTCAATTTAGTATTAAATCAAGCCAAACTCAAATGATAATAATAGCAATTAACAAAATTTAAGCTCGACCGAATCGAACGCAAAACTTTTAGCAAAATACACCTCTTATCATCAAGCCAATATAATGTTACAATAATAGATTATTGCTAAGCCAAGATTATATATTGATAAATAAATGTTCCAATAATATATATATAAATATATATTTCGTTCTTTGAAATTACTAAAAAAACATAGACATAGACATATCTTTATAATTTTTAAATTAAAATGAAATAACTACCTGATTTTTCTTAATTTAATCTTAATCTTTTACATCTATCTCCATTCTTGGTTTCATCCGGTCTTTATCGAATAAAGTCTTATACGAGTACATATACTTAATAATTACGTTTTTAATTCAAATAATTGAATTAAGATGGGAATGGCATATAAGAACTTTAATTTGTTCTTCTTGTGCCGTCCAATTTGCATGTACATTCGCATATTGCCGTCTATTTGCATTCAGTGAACTCCTTTTTCAGAGAATCAAACTCGAAGACTAATTAATGGGTTATATGTATCAGCTTTCTCTTAGCATTATGTGGATGAAATTGCATAGACCGTACATTTTATAAATGATAATAATTATTATATTTTTCTTTTAATTCATTCTTTAAGTTGCATTTTTTTCATATAAAATAATGAGTCAATTTTATATTCTTGTTCTTATTATCATGAAGGTTATAAAAGTTAAATTGAGTAAATTAATGGCGATTATTTTCACTGGTAGCAACGCATCTTATAAAATAATTTTTTATACCATTTTAAAAGATTTTATCAATTAACTTAAAAATGATGCTACTTTCACCTATCAAAATCATCTTAGAAACCTTTTTTTTATTTATAATTTTAATTTTAACTAAAATTAATTACTAAAAAGACAAAAGAGATATATAATAAAATAAAATAATTTATATATATCTTTCACTAGCTTGTGACTTCCACTTACCATAAAAAAGAGAGAAAATCTGAAAAGACAAATAAAATAAAATAATAATTAATTAATTAATCTTAACCATGCATTTTTATTAATATCATAAGTTAATAATTATTTATAAATTAAGAAAAAATAAATAAATAATAAGAACAAGAGGAAGATCAAAATCCGATAGGAATAACCTGACTATTAAATTAATCAGTACCCACATAAAATTGTGGTTATTATTTGTATTTACACTTTTAAAATGCTAAAAACAATTTCTTTAATTATTATGCATGAAAAAGACATAGACGTGACATTTTATAAATGATAAAGATCGTTCATTTTTGTCTTTTAATTCATTCTTTAAATTAGATTTTTTATTTATTTTTTTAATATAAAACAAGGATTTAATATTTATATTCTTGTTCTTACTATAACAAAGGTTATTAAATATCACAGAGTGGGAGTCGTTTACATGTGTCATGTTATGCCATGTAAATTGTATTTTATTAAAATATCCTGCATCTAAACGATCACAAACACGGTAGCAGAAGAGGATTTTGTAAATTTTCACAAACTTTGTTTAAATATGTGATTCTTACAAATATTAGGGGATATTTATGAAAATAACCCCAGTAACAACGAATCATCCGCATTTGTTCACGTGACCGCGAACGATAACATATATTTGTGCTTTTTATTTTTCTTTCGCGTGGCCGCGTGCCTGTACTTTTATGCGATGTCCCACTCGCCCGTCGTCACTGAACTTCACGCTACATGAAGAACAGTATCAATTCCACAATTTTTTTTTTAGGTGAACCGTGAACAAGTTGTTTTAAATTCCCATTTTTTATTTCAGATTTTCAGTTCAAGGGAGCTGAAAAGGTACGACTTTTCTTGTTCTGTATAATCGATTTTGAAAAAGTAGTTATTTTCTTTTCCTTTCCTGCACTTTCGTGGAACCAAATACTGTTTTAGCGACGACAAAAAGGTGAATAAATGATCAAGTTCTTATTTGTTACTTCAAATTTTCAGTCCAATCAAGCTCAAAAGCTATAACTTTTCTTTGTTTTGGTTAATTGATTTTAGAAAAATTTTAATTTTCTTTGCTTTCCCTTAATTTTATTATCAGTAGAACAGTCTTTTAGCGGTTAATTCTTGAAATATGACAAACGCAATGAGCTCGATTCAAAGTCCTCTCCAGATTTCGCTCTCTCAATCAAGCAATGTCCACCGTCAGTTCAATGCAGAGAGTTGTAGAAAATTAATCAAAATCAATGGTGGAAAGAAGTCGACGATTGTGACGTGTATTAAGACGGAAGCTAAGGAGGTGCATGTTAGCAGCAGAGGGTTATGGAAGAGCGAGGAGGTGATGGAGGCGGAGAAGAAACTTCTGGTGGGGACTTACGCGAGGGCGCCTGTTGTGCTTGCTAGTGGCAAAAGTTGTAAATTGTATGATGTTGAAGGGAAAGAGTATTTGGATATGAGTTCGGGAATTGCGGTGAATGCGCTTGGACATGGTGATCCTGATTGGGTTAAAGCTGTTGTTGAACAAGCAAATGTTTTGACTCACACTAGTAATATTTATTATAGTGTTCCTCAGGTTTATAGCTATTCATGATTCCTTATATTTTGTTTTATGTGTTGTTAGAATTGATTGAAGTTTAAATAAAGTGTTATTTGTTTTTGATCTTGAATTCATGTAGATTTTAATTGATAATAGAACTTTTTCTTGTCATTACAAAATCTGCATATTTCATAGAAAAGATGATTATGGCTTTTTTTTGAGTTGTTTCGTTTTGAAGGCATAGCAGCTAAAGTATTCGGTAAATTTCAACCAATTGTGTGTAACATCCAGCGATTTCATCCCACAGTAGCAATAGTTTTAAAGCCACAACACTTTGATCCCAAACATAGCTTAAATTTGTTGATTGAGTGAAGAAATTACTACTGCAAAAATAAGTTCTATTTGTTTCATGTTCTTTATTTAGTGAATTTTATACTTAAAAACTACTGTTGTTGTTACTAGACTTGGCTGTATATTTTCTACTCAATAGTTTTTTTGAAGATGGTTTGTTGACTATTTTTTCAGCTGAAATTTTTTTTTAGATAGAGCTTGCCAAGCGTCTGGTGAGTTCATCATTTGCTGACCGCGTGTTTTTCTCCAATTCTGGAGCTGAAGCAAATGAAGCAGCCATCAAATTTGCCAGAAAGTATCAGAGACATACAAATCCAGAGGCAAAACAGCCAGCCGTGGAGTTCATAGCTTTTACCAATAGCTTTCATGGGAGGACCATGGGCTCTGTTGCTCTGACAAGCAAAGAGCACTATAGATCTCCATTTGAGCCTGTCATGCCTGGGGTTACTTTTGTGGAGTATGGAAATATAGAAGCTACCAGAAAAGTGATTCAGCGTGGTAAAACTGCAGCAGTATTTGTGGAACCCATCCAGGGTGAAGGGGGCATACATAGCGCTACAAAAGAATTTTTACAGTTTTTGCGTAGTGCTTGTGATGAAACCGGGGCTCTCCTGGTCTTTGATGAGGTACTCAGCTTTCTTTACCACTTTATAGTTAATTTAAATGTATGGAGTCTAGAGCATCCAAAAAAAAAATGTATCGACTCTATGTTGAATTTTGTGTTCGATCTCATTCCTTCAGAGCATAATATTGTAGATTGTTTTTCTCCAAAATCTAGGTTATTGCTGATTGGTTATTCACTTAATTAGGGCCTCTTTGTATAAGCAGTTTTGGAAATCAAAGCTTGATGACCAAAAATATAACAAGATCTTTGGACTTAGTAAATCATGTCTATTTTTAGGTCCTCTAATCTCTTAAGTGGCCATACCCTTAACCTCCACCGTTTTAACTTGGAAATATTGTGCTTAGTGAAGCATTCCCTGTGAAATACAATTTGATATGCCTAAACTCAAATTGTTATCATTCCTTCATCTGGAAATATGCTTTGCTATATCTGTATTTCCTTTTGCCAGAGTTCAGATTTGATATAAATAATTTTGAAAAATGATACTCGCTCATATATATTTATGGATATGTACTTTGTTTATATATGGATGTGCAGAATGTTGCTTGGGCAAATAGTGCATTTTGGATCAATCTGAAATATGAACTAACCCATACTTTTCTTTACGGGGCCATAGTTGGACAATGAGGGCATCCTCTGACAAGAAAAAGCCTTCAATTGAGTATTTTTTTTATAGTTCTCACGGTTATCAAAATTAAAAATACAGATCCACATTCCCAGAAAATTCAACCTTATTTACCTGACCTTCTCCTATCAGACTTGGCTTATATTTGCAGTGTTAAACCTCAACTAATGAATTTTTCCACTGCTTCTTTGAACCGAGCTACTAATGTTACTATTCTTTTCCATTGATTCAACAAATTGAACACTACATATATTTCTCTCATGCCTTGTTCTTCGGAAAATAGAAATATGTTAGGTTGAACACGTTTGACACAATGACCAGTATTAGTTGTTGCATTCTCAGATCACTGGTTCCATCTATTTTTTTCCTTATTCTACCATGTTACTGACAGAGACTCGAACAAATTTTATCCACTCATCTTATGATGTAGGTTATAAATCTTGATGCTAGACAGCTTTTGGTTTCTGAAGTTCTCCAAATGTGGAAGACTTTGAAATTTATGTTCTCCCAGTAATTACTTCTGTATAATCAATTGATGCTTCCATTTTGACCTGCATTTTTTTTCTTTATGGTGCAGGTTCAATGTGGTCTAGGCCGGACTGGATACCTTTGGGCTCATGAGTACTACAGTGTTTTCCCAGATATAATGACCCTCGCCAAACCTCTTGCTGGAGGCCTACCTATTGGAGCTGCATTAGTGACTGAAAATGTTGCTACTGCCATCAATTATGGTGAACATGGAACCACTTTTGCTGGAAGTCCGCTTGTCTGCCACGCTGCCATTACTGTTCTGGACAAAATCTCAAAACCCAGTTTCTTGGCCAGTGTCTCCAAGAAAGGTCAAAACTTCAAAGCAACTCTAAAGCAGAAACTAGAAGGGAACTCACACGTGAAAGAAATCCGTGGATTTGGGCTCATCATTGGAATTGAATTGGACGTATCTGCCTCACCTCTGGTTGAAGCATGCCGAGAGTTCGGCCTCCTTATCCTTACTGCTGGAAAAGGTAACACTGTGAGACTAGTACCACCACTGATCATCACTGAACAGGAGCTTAACCATGCTGCTGAAATTCTGTGCAAATCTTTGCCGGCACTCGACAGCAATTGAAACTAGAAGGAAGTTAATTTGCAGCATAAATGCAGTTGAATGATTCGATCCTTAATAAAGTTTATTAGTTTGTAAACCTGGTATGATTCAATTCTGCCAGAAACTAAAGCTAAATTTGCAGTTCTAGTTTGTACTTATTAATAAACCAGTAAATTGTTGTGTTTGAACCCACCGTGATCCCATCTCACATATAGCTTTCTGTTTTATTGGCATAATTTGGAATTATAACTTTGTTCAATTTGAAGTTACCCAATTTTATGAAGAATTTTGACATTAAAATTGGAGATCTTTTTGTCTAATTTTTAAAATTTCCTACGCATTTTAAATTTATATGACATTTCTCGGTTTATATGTTAAAGTTAAAAGTTGTGGCAAAAGATTTAATAATTATAGCAGAAAAATTAAAAATTATAACGGAAAAACTTATGGTTTATTAATTATAAGTGCCTATATTTTTTTTTTCAGTTACCAGTTTCTATTTTTTCTCAAAAACAAAAAAAAATCTTTATCACAAAATTCTTGCTTGTTATTACACTATTTGATATAACAAAAAAAAATTATACTAATAATATCTCCAATACATTTATAAATTATCTTTTTAAAGATGTTATATATATAAAATATATATTATAAATATAATTGAACTTTTTAATATATTTAATTTTATCCACTATCAAATTGATACGGTAAAAAAAAATAATTCACATTCTTAAATTCATATTCTATTTTTAGAATATTTTGTTGATAATCATAAATTACTAATTCAATAATTTATTTATTTTATTAATGATTAAAAAAAAAATTAATTTAATAATTTTATAAAATAATAAATAACCGTTCATATTCACGTTGAAAAGATAATATTATATTATGTAAGATAAATAACAATTTTTAAAGATAATACTTATTAATATTATGTAAGATATAAGTTTTTTTATATTAATAAGAATCAACAACTTATTTATTTTATTATGATTAAAGAAGGAAAAAAATTAATTTATTAATTTTATAAAATAATAAATAATAATTTATATCTATATTAAAAAATAATTTTAAAAAATAATATTTATTAATATTACGGAAGATATAAGCCTCTTTACATCTGTTATGAAAAAGGAATTCTTTTGAGCATGGGCGATGCTTTAACTGATATAACAGATATAACAGAAAAATAGAAATAAAAAAAATAATTATTACAAGCTTTCTATAGGGTGTTACAGGGTTCACCGATATTAAAGAAAACTTAGTTGATTTGATCCAATCATGTTGTGCCACCTGTCACACACTAATTTTTCAAACTTCATAGATATAAAAAACGTAAATAAGACACAAGCATAAGTTACGCACTCGGACGATAGAAGAAAAGAAGCTTCTTCTCACCATCTTCACTAATCTCCCTCCTATAATTGCTCCGGTTGCCAAACACGTCCTCTTGCTCTCTCTCTAAATCATTTAATTCTTTTCAGAGTTCAGATTTTAGTGCTTTCTAAGTTTCTGAATTTGGACGGTCCAGATTGATCCATCGTTGATCGGGATGGCATCGCCGGCCAACAAGATTGAGAGGGCCCACCAAATGTACAGGGACGGAAGTTACGAGGAGGCGTTAGTTTTCTACACAGAGGCGCTCTCGATGGCGAAAACAAAACCCCAGAAGATCGCTTTGCATAGTAATAGAGCTGCTTGTTATTTGAAACTACACGATTTCAAGAAGGTTCCTTTTCAACTTGTTCTCTCTCGGTTTTTCTTTTCCGATAATTTGTGGCCTTAAGAAGCTAAATTTGAAGATGTTTTAGTCATGAATTTACCTATTTAGTTTAGATTTTCAATTATCAGTTTTTATATATATATATTTAGTAATTTAGAACGGAAAAGAAAATTAAAATTGAGCAGGAAATTCGATTTAATGAAATTACCTGGTAAAGTGAAGATAAACTCAATAAAATAATTTGAAAAATTTTAGAAAGGCGTGAAGAAGTAAATGCGACAAGCAAAGAGTACATCAATGCTAACCTTATGGGTTTAATTGGTGAATATTTTCCTCCTTCCGGTTTTGGAAAAGATGCAAAAATCCTAAAGTAATATTGGTGGAGAACATGTTTATAAGAATTTGGAGCCCCATGTATTATAATTTTAGTGCTTCACGAATGAAATGACTGGGTGATAAGTATGGTTTTCCGTACCTTCAAGCTTGTGAAGTGTATTTTTACTTGTGTTTGTGCTTATTAAGTGCAGAAATGTATTGCTTATGACCAATGCAAATGCACTTTAAATATACAAATTCGTGTCCTCTTTCCTTTTGTTTTCAAATGACAGTTTTTACTTTGGTCTCAGGCAGCTCAAGAATGTACCTCAGTGCTTGAGCTTGATCACAAGCACACCGGCGCATTGATGCTGCGGGCACAGACATTAGTCACTTTAAAGGAGTATCACTCTGCCCTCTTTGATGTCAGTAGGCTTATTGAGTTGAATCCGTCTTCAGAAGTTTATCAAAACTTTCAAACTCGTTTGAAAACTCAATTGGTAAACCCTTGTATTTCAACTTTGTTAAGATCTTTTCTCTGTTTAAGGCATTTTTAGCAGTAGACAATCAATATGGAAACTGCTAATAGAAGTAACAATTGGGAATTTTTGTTTGATTTTTTGCTCAAGGAAAGTCACTTGCTCCAATACCTGAATCAGAAGCTGAGTTTGAAGAGGAGGAAGAAGAAGAGATAAATGAAGAAGAGCTATGTACAATTGAGGAGGAAGACGGAAAAGATAATCAAAAGGAAGAAGATGCAGTTGTTCCAGTTATACGAAAGGATAACAAAAGCGAGCCAGAAGTTAAAATGCCTAAAACACCAGGCATCAAGGAATTTTCTGAACCAGAAATAGTACAGAAAGCTGAGCCTAAAAGAAATAATACTAATGAAACAATCCCTCTTGAACACAGCACAAAGAAATCAACTGTACCAGATTCCAATGGATGGCAAGCAATTCCAAAACCAAAGGGACATTCGACTCTAGACTACGCAAGGTGGGACAGAGTCAAAGATGACTCTAGTGAAGAAGATGATGATGATGACGACGATGATGAAGATTCCCAGCCTCAATATCGATTTCGTGTGCGAACTGTTGGTGTAAGACCAGTCAAATGAAACAGGAAATTGCATGCAGTATGTCAATGTAAATGACAGTTTTGGTCCCTTCATCACAGTACATAGTCAGTTTGATCATTAGTTGGAATTGCAAAAAAGCCTTGTGGGTGCCTCACAACGGAATTTTTAGAGCTTGAAGTAATAATATTTGAAATGTCCGGTGAGCTCATCCCTTGTTTCAATTGGATGGATATAGTGACCTACGTGCAGAAAGAATATTTCCTCCAGTCTTCAACTCCATTTCCTCAAGCAAGTTTTGCATTTTTCCCTTATCTCCTTCGTTTCGTTTCGGCCTCCAGTTTAATTGCTTCATAGTTCATACTGCTGAAAATTGTGTATCCGAAGCCTGTGATTACTGCATTTGGAGATACCCCAATAAGTTGTTCCTTCACTGCCAAGAATCTTGGCTGCAAATGAAGAGTTTGATTGAATGGTTGATCAGCATTTGGAGTGATAATGGCAACCTTGGCTTTGAAGATGCATTATTCTTTTCATTTTTAAGTTTCTTTTGCGATTGAATTCTATTTTCTATTGTTTTATTTATTAATTTATTTCAACCTCATAATGCAAATAGTACATACTACAGACTCCCTTTTTTTAATTTATTTATTCATTTATGACTTATAATTATTTTCTTGTTAGTTTGGACGTTTTACCTGAACTTGTAAGCATGTCTTCCCGGCATTTTTATTTTTAAGAACTCTAATTCTTCTTTTAGGATTCAAAGAATGTACAGAAATATTTAACTATAAAGATATAATTGTGTCATTTTGACTATAATACAAATTACTAGGACTAATCACCTGATGCTAAAACCACGAACCCCTTCGTTCTAGAAGAGACTAGAAGTGGCAAATTGGCAATTGAGTCCAATGAACAAGTCACTACTTAAAGTTGAGATGAAAATAACGTTGGACACATGAGCCGTGATAAATTACTGATAATCATCTAATTTAATGGACTAAAGAAATAGATTAGCTCCATTTTTTTTTTATTTTGACATGATAAAAGACAAATAAAGTTGAGTACTACATGATATATTTGTTATACAGAAGAGATATAATCAAGTTAAATTGGGACGATAAAATTATCCAATTTGATTTAAAAAATCGAAATTTAAACTTGATTAAATTTATATTTTTTATAATTGAATTTAATTTATTAAAATATTCAATATTCTCAAAATTGATTCGATTAAACGTAAATACTAATTTTTTTAATTATAACTATAACATATTATATTCTTATAAAAATATTTTTAAAATTATATAAAATAATAAATATTCAATTAGGTATACGAGCACTCGATTCGATTATTATTAAATCAAATTTACATATATATTAAATTTAAATATTTTAACTCGCTTATAACCTAATTTATAATGATGCTAACTCTTTCATTTTATATATATATATATATATATATATATATATTTGTGTGCATGTTTGTGTATAAATATACGTGCGGATAAAGGTGAGTGCTCACGTACGCACATATATTCTATAACTAAATTAAGCAATAATATTACCTTGACAACTTCTTAAATAAATTAAATTTTTATCAAATTCTCATATAAATAAAGGTGATGACTAATATGCAGGACTTATATAATTTTTTTGTTTTAATATGTATAACAATAATATAAAACATTTACATTACTTTATACCATTGAATTTAAATAAAAAATTTTATATATAAAACAATACACTTTAATAACAAAGAGGCATCGAGTGGTTGATTATAGTAACCTTTTTCATATATAGTTATGTTTTTAATTTTTTTTATTTATTCAATATATTACAAGGAATAAACCATTAAAACTTAAACAACAAAATAAGAGAAAACCCAAAATTATATAAAGCACTTCTCTGTGAGCCGGGTACACGGAAATCACAGGTCTTCAGGGCCTCAGTTGTCGAAACGGTGAAGTTTTCTCTTCAGCTATAAACCCTAAATTACGAAGGTCTTCACTCTTTCTCTATCGTACAGGTTCAATTGCGTTTTAAATTGTTGAAATTCTTCTTGTAACTCTTTTGCTTCAGAATTGTAGAGGTAATTTTTGTTTTTTGTTTATTTGCTTTGGTTAATTCGGCGAAACTAAATTCAGGTCATTGATTTTGTTTGTTTGCATGGAATTTTTTAGTGGAAGATTTTTGTGTATGTTTGGTTTAGATGATCGGGGATTACGGAATAAACTTAGAATTTTTGTTTTCTTTTTTTCGGCTTTTATGAAGAAAGGAGTAACTTTCCTGGAAAATTTGGACTTGGAGCACTTTTAAATAACTATGTAATAATTGTTGGTTAGGGAAGCTATCAGTTTTTCTTTAATAAGCCAAGTTTATGTAAATAATAAGAAAAAAGCTTCTTATAATTCATGAGATATTATCATCTGCTGTTTTGAAGTCTATACATATATTAGTATTTGGACAACTACGATTATACGTATATTTATTGACCATTATGAACTTGACCAACAACAGGAGAAGCATTGTCATCAACATGTGGATTTTAGTCATAAATTGATTGGATGTAATGCCAGAGAAGGGTTGATGATCCCTTACGTTTTCCCTGAATGTATATTTTGCTCCTGCCAGAGTGGAGTTGGAATTTGATAGAATGTTTGTTTGGTGGCGAAAATAGTTATGATTTCAAATCTTGTAATCCTTATCTATTGTTACCTTTTGAGTGATTACGAGGTATCAATTGTAGATTGATTTAAATGCAATTGGTCATTGTTGTTTTTTAACCACAACATATGATATGATAGTCTGGGCAAGCAGCATGGATTGGGTTTTGTGTGTGCATGTCTATATATACACACAAAGAATCTCCCACTTACAAGCTTATCTAATGTGATAACTAAGCACTCTTAGTTCGGTTTTGTAGTGTGTTATTTTCCTAAATCCATTGTCTTAGGTTCAGTGTTCATTAAGCTGTGAGTATAAAACTAGCTTAATTTTGATGCCTTGAAAATTAGTATTGTTATTATTATCTATTAAAAGATGATATTTTTAGTCTTTGGTCTCTGATGCATTTTGGCATGCATTGACAGGAAGGTGATGCTGGCAATCAAATAGACAATCCATATTAATTTGGAACCGGCTGGTCAGCAACCATACAAATGGCTAATCTGTTGCCTGGTGATTCCTCACATCGTGGAAATTATGCAGTTGAACTGCAAGATGGTGGCCTTTGGTACTTTTCTAGGAAAGAACTTGAAGAAAAATCCCCATCTAAACATGATGGCATTGACTTGAAAAAGGAGACGTATCTACGCAAGTCATACTGTACATTTCTGCAAGACTTGGGCATGAGACTTAAAGTGTGAGTCTATGGATTTCAGATGGATGTGTTTAACTTCTGTCCCTAATCTGATAAAATAATAATTACATCTTTGATGTGATACAAAGAGAGACAATTTGAGAGGATTTGGTTTGAAAAATCAGGGAAGGTTTGCCTCTTAAATCTTTTTCTCCGGCTCGTTTGCACATTGTTAGTCTGTTTACCTTATTCTGGTCTCAACTAATGGGTATTTGTATTTATAGAAGAAGAAAAATATTAATTTTAGGTTCTCAGATGGATTGCTGTTAAAGTAGTATAGTTGTTAAATAGTTATGTAGCATTGGGATGGGTTATTTTTGTACTGCATGGTAAATTTATTGCTGCTCTTCTACTTTTACTGTACTTAAAGTTATGGATGGCTGTACCTCAAATATGTCTCAATGAATTTATGGTTTTCCGATTACCATGATAGTTAATTTGAGTTTCTCAAAATGCAGACCTCAGATAACAATTGCTACAGCAATAATGTTCTGTCACCGATTCTTCCTTCGTCAATCACATGCAAAAAATGATAGGAGGGTGAGTTATTTTCATTTACAAATCTTGTATTTTTAAGTATTCTCCTGGAGAAAAAATATTAGAGTGTTGATCTAGCAGACTGTAGCTAGTAGCATTTTTATGGGTGAATATTAAACCCTTTAATGTAATCTTTCACAAGGATTTTGATGGTTTAGTAGCATAATTTAAGGTAATAATTTTTCCCAATGTGTTTGAGAACAAAGACATCAAAGCTGATTTTGACTTTTGGGTGCTCTATTATATAGAAATTGCACCGAACTTTCTGTTTTTGTTTCATTATCATGTATTAACTTTCTATACCTTTTTTCATAATGTAAATGGCTTTATAGTAACTTAATTACTGAAATAATGTTGTTGCCCAAAAGGGGGAAAACCTGTCTGTATAACTGTTGTTTTCCTTTGTTAAACCATTGAGAAACAACATGATGTTTTTCCACCAAGTATGTTGGGCCTTTTGGATGTGTGATAGCTTTATCGTCTTGAATATTCAGGGAATGTGAAAGTTTTGCTTAATAGCAAGGTGAGGTGTTATTTGTGGGTTTGGTATACAGATCAATTGCAACTAATGGAGTTGAAAGTAAGGTAGTGTTTTAAGATGGAAAGAGGTACATGATTATGCAGTGTCACACTTTATATCAAGAATTTTATAATGCGCAAGTAAGAGCATCGATAGCTGTCCGATGCTCAAGATACACCACCATAAGTGTTAAGTTATCTCACTTTTTTCCGAAATACCAAATTGGAAATTGTATTTTCCAAAGAATTTCTAGGCACTATTCTAATATCTAAGTGAATGTTTTATTGAATTGAGTTGCCCTTTGAAATCAACTCCAACGTGCTGTCATGCATTTAAATTTCCTAGAAGGGTATTTTACTAATTTTGCTCTCTCAATCTCTCATCCAAAAAGAGAGGAAAAAAACCAAAAGATCCTCTCTGTTTCACTCTCACTTGTGATATATGGAAGGGAAAGAGGGGTTGGTTTTGTGCAACATTGTCCTGTGAGTGAGTGAGAGAGGTGTTTTAGTTCCATAATCATACATATACTTCACTGCTGGTTAATTCATGAGGTGTGGGGGGGAATCTAATATTTGAAACAAAATGTTGAGGGAAAATTTGTAAAATATTTCTAGTTTCTTATCAAAAGGTTTTAAATATTGACAGATCAATTCCAATGCCTGCTTTCCATTAAAATATTTTGCAGACCATAGCAACCGTGTGTATGTTTCTTGCTGGGAAGGTCGAGGAGACTCCTCGTCCACTGAAAGACGTTATCCTTGTTTCTTATGAAATAATTCATAAAAAGGATAAGGACCCTGATGCAGTTTATAGGATCAAGCAAAAGGTATCTTTATGATGCTCGTTTACTGTGGCATATCTCTATTTCCTATTTGTTTTCATTTCACCTTATGTAAACATGTTAATTCGTAATATTATGCATCCGTTAATCTCGTCATTTTTTATTTTGTTATAACAAAACACCAATTGCACATCCATAATTCATGTCAGCTGGTTAGATCATCTAGTGAAAACTGAACCAGGTGTGGAATTGTTGCATTAATTAATGGGTAGCTTAGTCTGAAAATAACTCTCATAAGATTTTATACTTATTCATTTTGTTATAATCCATATTAGGACATACTTTAATGGATTTATTTTTATGTTTGATATAGCTTGTAAATTAGTTTAGAATGTAATTACTGGCATTTTTTTAAAATTTTTTTTACAATTAGAGATTAAATGGTTAGCTGGGACATACTTACTTTGAGGTTAGGAATTATTGTTATTTGCTTTTCTTTTTCTAAAGAAAAACGTGGAGCTATTATACTTGAATTCCCTTTAATCTTAACTTTTGCAATAAGTCCTGTGTCACTTTTAGTTATGAAAGAGGAACAATTACTTATTTGTAACAGTGTTAATGACTCTGTCCTTACTGTTAAATTCTAAAGATTGTTTGTCATCTTACTTTATTATTGAGATTATTAATTACTATATCCGAGTGGCATACTTTTCTGGCATAAGCATTAAATTCTGGTCTAAGGATGTGTTTCTATGTCAGTGTGATGCATATAGTTCTGGCATAAGTGAATTATGGTCCAAGGATGTGTGTTTCCTTGTCTGTTCTTTTTCATTCCAATCCTTTGTTCTAATAGTTCTGCACCAATTAATTCTTTGCATGCATCATGCAGGAGACATATGAACTCCAGAAAGAGTTAATTTTACTTGGAGAAAGAATCGTGCTTTCAACTCTGGGTTATGATCTAAATGTACTGCATCCATACAAACCCCTTGTCGAGGCAATAAAGAAATTTAAGGTTGCTCAGAATGCCCTTGCTCAAGTTGCTTGGAACTTTGTCAATGATGGGTATGCTTAGTGTTTTTTCATATGTTGACATTCATCGCCTTTTCCCTTGATTTCTTCTTTGATTGAGGGATGTGTGCAGACTGCGGACCTCACTCTGCTTACAGTTTAAGCCCCACCACATTGCTGCTGGGGCCATTTTCCTTGCTGCAAAGTTCCTGAAAGTAAAGCTTCCATCAGATGGTGACAGGGTGTGGTGGCAAGAATTTGAGGTCACCCCTCGCCAATTGGAGGGTTAGTTTTTTCCCTTTTTTTCAGTCGTCAATGTCAGTTACTAATAACAAGATATTTTTTTTTCTAATGGTATATTTAATATATTCCCATTTTACTGTTAAAAATAAATAAGAGAGGTAGATAAGGTTAATTAAAAATATAATCAATTGTCAAGTTATATTCATTTAATTGTAATTATATTATTACTGTTACAGTGTCTTGTTTGTGTTTTGTTTCTGAAAGTATGTTCGAATCAGTTCTAGTGATGAGGTTTTCTCTTTTCAGAGGTTAGCAATCAGATGTTGGAACTCTATGAACAAAATCGATTGCCGCCTTCCCAAGTTGAAGTTGAAGGAAGTACTGGATCAGGAGGTACACATCCGGCATCATCAAAAGCTCAATCTATCACCGAAGAATATCCAGCAATGAGTAGTTATTCTCAGGCTAGTATTACTACTTCAAGACCTGGACCATTAAAGTCTTCATCAACTAAGCCAGTGTCGGAGCAGCCATTAGCGGACAATTGTTTTGGACCTCCAAGAACTACCCAAAGTCAGCATGATGGTGAAAGTGCAGAGATGGAAAATGCTGCAGATGATTATGCCTATGCTGAATCTCAAGATGATAGACACCATGAATCAGAGATATTTCCTTACCAAAACAAGGGCAAATGTCAAAGAGCTTCAAAATTTGGGATAGATGCACCATGCAACAAGGAGGACGAAGAGAGAATTGTGGTAAGAAGTGAAACAAGAGATGCTGGAGAATTCAAAGAAAAGTGTTTTGGCAGAAATCTGGAACGCAGAGGAGGTTCAGTTGGGCAGTCACCCCAGGAAGCTATCAAGAAACTTGACACAGACAAGTTAAAGGCAGCAGTAGAGAAACGAAGGAAGTCTCGTGTGGATAGAGCTCGGAAAACTGACTTGATGGATGAGGAAGATCTTATTGAGAGGGAAGTAGAAGATGGTATTGAAAAAGAATATGAAAACTCATATTATGACAGGCATCAAGGGGATACCAGACCAGGTCCCCAAGAAATGAGGGGGCAGTCATGTGTATCAGATTTGGAGAATGTGGAAGAAGGGGAAGTGTCAGTGAGCGATGATCTTGGTCGGGGCTCTCATTCTCCCAAGTTGAGCAATCGCAAGCGGAAAGTTGGAAGCCCACCTCAGAGAGCACCAGAAGGGAGATCACGGCACCACTATGGCCCTGGATCCCACCATCACAATTATGATTATGTAGAAGATCGGAACAGGATGAGCCGGCTTGGTTACATGGAGAGGGATCACAAAAGGCATGTGCCAGAAAATCATGTCTAGAGCTTAATCCTGTCTGGAGGTATTTATCCATACTGTTATGATGCATTATCAAAGATCAAGGCAGGCTCTTTCTCGGGTGATACCGCTGGCTTACTGTAATAAGTAAAGATCAACCGTTTATTCTGTTCATATACTGTGGTAAACGGTTATCCTTTGAGATGTGAAACTATTTTGAGGCCTTTTTCTCCTTTATTTTCTGGGGAAATTTGCTAGAATGCTAAGGTTATAGCAAGTCTCATTTTTTCCAGCTTTCTTCGAGTATTCGGATCATGGACTCCCTGTATAATGCTGCTCATGATCGTATGGTTAACAGGATGCACTATTGTTGACGAGAAACCTGTATTATTGCTAAACTTTTCCAATATATTTTCTCAATAAATGGGGGAATTATCAAATTATGAAGTTTAATTTCAATGTTATCTTTTCGTTCTTGTATCCCTTTTGATGTTTCTGGTTGGACAAACCCATTATTGCATGGTCATGATGGCGGAAATGACACCGGGGTATGGTTACAATACATCAACTATATACTGTATAACTGCCAATTCTTGCATTTGCAACTTTTAAGTTTTTAAATTTAACACAAATTGAAAATTGTTGCAGAAAATTTAGAACATGCAACAAAAAATTTGAGGGGGGGTGGGAGTTGAAATTTAACAATGATTATGCCCATGATATCGTCATATTCCCACGAGCGAAAATTCCCGTACAATACTTAAGGTAAGTTCATTGGTTTCATTAGGTCAAGTACTTCCGTCAGCCAGAACCATTTCATCTGCCCTCTGCCACGGTCATGATCATCATCATCACTTTCCGTGGCCCGACACCTCTTTTCCGGCATTTTTTCCCATCTTCTATGGCTATCATCGTTTCACTGCCTCTTTTATAACTTAGCTCTCTTGTGTCTCTTCTCTCACTATGGGAAGAGCTCTTCCCGTAATCTCTAATGCCCCTGTGGATGTCGCCATCAGCACTTCTCTTTTATGATCCCCATCATCCCTCCTTTCTCATTGACTCTTGTTATCTGAACTTCTCTTTCTATAATCTCCATTATCCCTCCTCTCTGCACGATTATCATTTTCTGCGCTTCCCTTCCAATTATCTCTGTTGTCCCTCCTCTCTCTGCACCGATTACTATCTGACCTGTTCCCGTAATCAGACTCATATATGCCCTCATCATCTCTCCCTTCTTGTCTCTGCACATGCCTTTCCCATTCTCTTCTGCCTCCACCATATTGACTTGCATTACTATCTCGATTCACCAGTTCTTCTGTTCTGTCCTCCATCATTCTGTCACTTTCCCTGTGCCTGTTAACAAGGTCTCTACTTTCTCGATCCCTATCTCTCAGGTCAGAAATCTGCCCATCGCATATTGGAACCATGAAGAGCACAATGCAGCATTAATATTTCAGCAGTTTCAGTATAATTTCATCTACAAACTGACAAAAAGGAAAAGGTGAGTGTGAACAATGAAACAAAAATAAACAGACTGTTCAGAGCAAGTATCAAATAACAGGGCATCCAAAAATCATGGACAGAGCAGCTTTGACATCCAAACCATTGCTTACTATCATATGAAGAACTTGTATTACATTACATTATTATGCACTAATGCCACCAAGCTGTGATAAGAAATTTCCTAATAGATTCCTTAAAACTAATAAACCTGTGCCAGAACAATGGTTAGATATATTTACCAAGCAGAATAATAAGAGATTTCAAGTTTAAAGAGACAAAAAATCTCACCAGCCTATCATTCCTAGAATACGATTGACAAAGGAAGAATTGATGACAGAACATTATTGCTGTAGCAATCATTATCCAGGATCTGCATTTTAAGAAATTTGCATCTAATATCAGGGTAAATGAGTAATCAACTTTACAAAGACATGTTAGAGGCATAACCATACACAAAATTCATTTTTAATTTCACTATGAGGAGAAGGCCAACAATACGTTTACCAATAACGAAGACAACATAACTATCCATCATCATAGGCAAATAACCATAGAACAATAATGTTACTTAGGTTTAATGCTAAACCAATCAAGAAACCGAAAGTGATTTTTGTTTTAAAAAATTGAACTTCCTCAAATTAAAAGCAGAATACAATAGGAAAACATAACAATATGCAAATGAACCACAAAAAAAAAACTGAGGTGTAAACCTTGAATGTCTCAATATAATCAATGTTGCTGTCCAAGCGTTTCTAAATTGTATGTACGTCGCTGAGTGGCATAATACCATCTGCCATACCTCTGAGCACCTGATTTAATAGAGGATTTTGATCCATCAACCCACTGAGAATCCACATAGTGTTTAATGCCGCTATTGCAATCTCCTGGCATTCAATATGCCACGTTCCAATGCTGACAAGGTATACTCATTTGCTCTTATGCCCTTGGTTGACATTTCATCGACAAGAGTTATAACTCTATCAATGTCTCCCTTTGCCAGGTAACCACGTAAAAGAGCTGTGTATGTGACAGCATCAGGTTCCAGCCCTTTATCAATTATTTCGTCAAAGATTCTACTAGCACCTTCAAGGTTGTTTGACTTGCAAAGCCTTGCAATCAAAACAGTATAACATATGACATCCGGTCTTATTTCCATTTCCTTCATCTCATTCCAAAAGTATGAAGCATCCACTACAGCTTCTTTACTTTGCAAAGCAGAATGTTTTAGATTTATTTTTGAATGAGCGTTAAATAAAACTGTATAAAGTACAACATCAGGTTTGATACCCCTCTTCTTCATATCATTGAAGAGATAAAAGGCTTCCCGCAAACAATTTTCTTTGCAATAACAGTGTATCATCATTGTGTACCTAATCAGATCAGGAATTAATCCTTTGTCAACTAAAAAATCAAACACAAACCGAGCCATTTTCACTTCTCCTGCCCGACAACATGCACCTATGAGTTTATCATACATAATTTTGCTGCATTCAGCATCCAAAGTTAAGATTGTCTCAAGCAACATGACAGCTTTGCTGTTATAACCTTGCATAATAAGATTAGTGAACAGTTTACAGCAGGAACTTTTGGTCACTAAGACTCCCTGCTTATACAGCCTCCTAAACAGTTGAAAGGCCCTTTCTGGATGATCTGTTTCACAGTAACCATTGACCATGGCACTATAATTTTCCAAACACTTCTCTTTCAAGCCATCTAGAAATGCCTCAGCTTCCTTCACCTTGCCTCCCATACACAAGCCTTCAATGATCACATTGTGTGTAACAACATTAGGTTCTAAACCCAGCCTCTTCATATAATTTAAAAGATCAAACAATTCTCGCATGAGGCCATATCGAGCAAACCCAGAAGCAAGTGTGTTATAAGTAAAAATATCAGGTTTAAATCCCATCTCCTTCATTTCCTTGAATAAATTCAGAGCATCAGCAAGTTTACCTTGAAGACAATGACCATAAATCATAGTTGTGTAGTTGACAACATCTGGAACTATCTGCTTACCCTTCATCTCATTGAACAGTTCCATTGCTTCTTCCACTTTCCCAAGTTTGCATAAAGCATTCACTATTACATCGTAACAAACATTGTCAAGGAAAACCCCCATATCTTTAAACACCTTAAATTGATTTATAGCTTCAGAAGCCATGCCCATCTGACATAAGCATTTTAAAATCAAACTCACGATCACACAATTGGTTTTAATACCTTTTGATGCCATTTCATTGTGGAGATCCAGAGCTTTAATTATGTTCCCAACTTTGCAATACCCAGAAATCAAAGCACGGTATACATGCACATCAGGCACAACCCCCTGTTTTTCCATGTGAAGTAACACACCTTCAGCTTCTTCAAGTTTATTCTTAGAACAAAACCCATCTATCAAAACACAGTAAGCAAAGGCACTCAAAGGAATTTTTGCCTCTCCCCATGCAACAAGTAGCTGATAACCCAAATCTAACATCCCATTCACACAAAGCCCTTCAATATAAGTTGAGTAAGCATATGCATTCGGGGTTACCCCTGCTTTATCCATCTCCTGAAATACCTGAACCGCTTCTTCTAAACTACCTTTCTTACAAAGTGCCTTAATCACAATAACATATGTATATTCATTTGAACTCAATCCCAGCCTCTTCAACTGTTGGTAAACAGCCAAAGCCATATCCACTTTCCCATGCTCAACCAACTGGTTCATGAAATAGTTACATGACAATATAGACAAAACAAATCCACGGCGATTGGATTGGAATAGAATATCAATAACCTCATCAAACATTTGCACACTAACATAAGCCTTAATCATTGCATCAGAAACTTGAACCAGCAAATTTGACCCTTTGTCACTAAGAGCCTCAAACAAGTCAGCAACTTCAAAATTACTACCATTCTCATTCCGAATAAGTTCCACTAGCACAGACTCCAACCTCTTGTGCCAACCACAACAACACAAAATTCTCACCATAGCCGCATATGTATAAACATTATGTTTCAATCCACTACATTTTAACTGTTCAAATAATGATAAAGCACTGCTGGGTTCTCTCCTCAGACTATACAACGTTTCAACAACTTTACTTGTGTTTAACTCACAAATTTGGTTTTCATGCTGGTTGTTTACATAGTTTTCTTCTAAATCAGAATCAGACGAGATTGATCTCAACTGGGGAATAGCTGAAACTGAATGGCAGCGGATGCACTGAACGCATTTGATGTAATGTCTAAATGAAATTAACTTAACAGCTGATACACACAAGAAAATAAAGAATATATCAAACAAAGAGTTTACTGCAACTAAGGTTGAATTAAAAGTGGATATAGAAAAAGCTTACTCGACAAAAACCCAACATACATGGCGGCACTGTCAACAACTTGTATTGTATTGTCTTGTATTGTCAAATCGAGATGTCAAAAAAAAGCCTCTAATTCGACTTCTTCTGTTTAGCATGAGTGAAGGTTTAAAA